>JASANE010018884.1:0-11430 GCA_030248225.1 Trileptium ribeirensis
GTGACCGGGACTTTTATCATCTAGAAAGGCCATAATTCGGCCCACACTGCATAACGTAAGCAACGTTGTTTAGCAGATGGACCATCATAAACATCGGAACCTCATCGTATTTTCGGTCGGACATTTCGGCATTACTTTCTTCGTCCATAAGCTGCATTTCCATTGTCATCATTCGTTCTTGATCGTTTACCTGTCGATTCATTGCCACTTTAATATTTCTGAAGAGGTTTGTATCGTATGTTGTTTATATAATAAATCAAATCTTCGACTGTTCTTTTTTCTTAAGCGCTTATCATAGTCTTCTTCGACAATGTTGTGTACATTTGTTATTATTGGCGTTTTGAATGTGCCTAGATTGAAGTTAGAAAGTTGATATTTGATACCTGAAGACAAAATTGGATGAAGTTTGATTTGGTTGAGGTGGTTGAGTCGAGAGGAAAACATAGAAATTCTGAATGCCATAGAAAACGACCCTTGGCACGACTTGCGCGTAGAGTCAAGCTCATAGGGTCTTTTCTCTCCTCCGACTTCACAGTGCCCTTTGCCACCGCTGTGGTTTCGCTAGATAGTAGATGTGGGCAGTGGAAATCTCTTTAATCCATTCCTGCTCGTCACTAATTAGATGACGAGGCATTTGGCCACCTTAAGACAGTCATAGTATGGAGTATTGAGTATTTAATTTATGGAGTCTAATATATAAAATTTTTTTCACCGGCAGATTAAACTGTGGCCGATAAGTTTGAATTTGTGTGATCGTTGAATGAAAAATATAGAAACTTCTGCCTGCCATAGAAAACAGCCATTATCACAACTGCAAACTACATTTGTGCGTGATTTTTTGGGTATTTGAGTCATTAATTTGTCGAGTCTACTATGTAAAATTTTACTTCGGCCGATTTGCGGTGTACACCACGTGCTCAGTTTATTAGGTGTTCGTCTATGCTTGCGTTCTAAAAAGCTATATTTAGCATGTGACATCATGTTGACGTATTGCTGCATATGGGTTACTGCACTCCATGTCAAAACGGTGAGCATTTGTGTCTTACGTTGGCGTTCTCTGTTCTAGTTATCTGTAACTAAATGTAGTATAAATTTGCTTAATTTGCTAATGTGAGTTATGTCTCTGCTTTAGATAAGACTCAAGATATGACCAACTTTAGCCGAACAAGATTAATACGTACGTTTCACTTAAAATCTCATTCGCTTATGTGGAAATTTATTTCACTTTGAGATCAGATCAATTTTAACATATTAAAACTAGGTGTTTCTATGTTAATATGCCATCATTTGAATAGGTTTTTCCTTCAGTACTTGGTCAAGCTTCTTCATAAGCTAAAATGGTATATCAGTGTAAATAAAACAAGGTGATAATAGTAAGCACATCTAATGTCGCTCAATTCTGCTAAATTGATAAAATGAAATAAATAAATAAAAATACGAGCTTCGGTCACATTAAAATTTGGTCGACGCAGTGTGATTCTAATAACGAGCTGCTTCGCCACTAAGAAGCCGGCAATCCTTTTGACATTAAAGGTGGCTTTTCTCCTATTTACCGTAAACATAGCATTGATCACTATACATACAATATAAACAACCGGTCCTGTGGCATTGTTAATGAAATGCTTTCTATGACATGGAGTAATATAAAATTCCAGACCAAACATCTTCGTAATAACCATGGCTATATCACTGAACATCCTTAAATCAAATGACTATATATGGCGCGATAAGAGATAGGATTGCTTCTACTTCAGTTGAAATATGATGGTTGAACTGGAAACGTTTGACTTTAGTCAATAATTACACCTGATAGATTATAGCCAGCGGTCTGGCATTTAAAACTGTCCGTTGTGACTGTAATATGAAGTGCATTGCTGTTCGTTGTGCAATGTAACATACCAATCTTAAATACCATAACCGTTTCGAACTTACAGCTAAGCAGTATGTATTACATATAAGCTAAGACATTCTTTATGTGAAGCTATATTTATGTGAAAGTTATTTACAGCTTTATGTGCCAGATTGTTACTATGCTTAAATCTTCCGTGATTGCTCACTTTAATAATTTAGCGTAAATTTCTCTGTGAGTTGTGACTACAATTTAAGTGAGACCTAGGGATACGCTGTGTTGTCAACCTGAGTACGTCTCAGTTTGCATCTCGAGCAGATTGTGTCATTCAATAGCAATTATAATACTTCTCTAAGCCTGCTACAAAGTTATATGTTTATGGTTGTCATTGATCACGATTGTTTTAAGGTAAATGACTTCAGATAAGGTTTACTGAAATCATAATATCAACGCTGACGGTTTGCGTGGAGAAAGCTTTGACGGGAAGAAAAATACTAATTTCAGGCATTGACGGACGTTATAAAATGCTTTGGCGAAAACTCAGAGAGCGTAATAGCATAAGGGGAACTGAGAATTGTTCTCTAAAACTTAACCAGTTTTTACATTTTAAAACTCAGATTTAGATAATTTAGATTTGTAAAATTGATTTAGAAGAAATGCTAAAAAGGAGTCTTAATATCTGTGTACTACTGCAAAAATATAAAAAAAATCGTAATCAATAAATTATCGACACTTTTTTACGATAAAATTAATTATACAACACATTACTTCGCTTGATATGACAACTATACACATTCCGTTTGAAGGAAGTATATATATGGGATTTTCATTTTATTTTACCGTTTCTGGTGGCAGTAAAGCTATGGCGCAACAGGATTTGATGTTTCAAGCTGTCTATTATCTTCAACGATTTAGGTGCATTGCATTTCGCATACTCGTGCTTTGAGAATAAGAATGTCACGTGTGATTATAACTGCGATTTGTTGTTTCAAAAACAGTTATTCACTGTTTTCTACATTGTTTGGGCATTTTATTCAAGAGCAATGGTTGGTATTATTATTTGGACGGTTTTTTTGAGAAATATTTTACTTCTAAAAGTTCAACTCAAACTTCACATAACTTGAGTTTAGCGCCATCAAGTCAAATACCTTCCTCACCCTAGTTTCCAGTACGGCCCGACCAAGCTGACAGTGCTTGCGATATTCTATAAAACATTATTACGGTTTCTTATTATATATACGTTGATTTGAAATTTTGCAGGGAGATTATTGTAGCAGTTGTTGCGAGACCCTAATAATATATCCGTTTTAAAAAATGTCTGAATAGGACATGATTATATTGGGGATTTTCCTGTTTTAAATTATAAATGGATATCGGTTCTTCTGTATAGCATGTTAGTAGTGGTGACGTGTACTTAAGCAATATGCTACAACAAAGCACTAAATGATTATAAGAGCTACGCGTTTCCTTTCGTTTTCAATGCTATGTCACGGACTTCACGTGTGCTTCCTAACTCAAGCCAAACGTGGCATTTTTCCTGAACGTAGATGAATTATACGACTGATATATACGGATGAATATATTAAACTGTGTATTCTGACAAATATTATCGACATCTTCTTCCTTCGGTGGCTCAGAATTAGATATATAATGAAAGTAAATATTTAATAAATATATAACAAATATTATATCAATATATATCAAATATAAATAAGAAAATACGTTATATATAAGAATAAAATCACACATTGTTGTAATAAAGAGCAGATAGGTAGAGAATAATAGCCATCGGTTTGAGCGCTATAACATTAATGAGTTTCGCCTTATTGTGTCAAAAAATAAGCTTTTTTAACTTATTATAGGCATTCCTTCCGAAATTACAGTGTGTTACGAAGTCAAATTCGACTGCATTGAGCATATGGTTACAAGTTCGAGAATGCTGGTATACTGCAGGATTCATTGTTTGAGTACCGTTAAGCTTCTCAACAGTTCTAGCTGATTCAGCAAAGTGCCTTCAAACCGTAGTCATAATTTGATGACAAGCGGAAAAGAAGCGTTGATACACAAAGTTGGATTTCAAAGAGCAGTCATATAATCTTTGAAATCCAAACAACAGTGTCTTAATCGTTTACCTGTTTCGAAAATCATTAAAATATAATTGTTTAAGAAAAGGAGCACGAATCTATGACGTAAACAGTTGTAAACCATAGCGTAATTTTGGGGAATCATATTTAAATTATTTTAAATCATTTAAATTTATATTAATTTTTACAAAATGGCCACAGGATGAGATGTATTAGGCCTGTACCAATTACTTATTACAAGTCAGTTGTGGCAGAGGCAGCCTTGCGTCTAAGCATTTGTGGGCACTGTTGTGTATTCTACCAGTTCAAACTCATGCTCCCATAATTGTTTGAACATGTCACAACCGTGTGTATAAATCTTTGAACGCACCGCTGCCTGTGATACAATTATTACTTATAAACACATTTCTCAACACAGTTTGAATAGAACATAGTGTAATTGAAACAAAATCCCCACAGCACACAAGTGACAAATCGCATAGTAACTGTAAAAAATCATTATAGAGGTAAAGTTAGCAAACATGCATTGCACACACGAAACTAAAACATAAACGAGTAATTCAATCATGAGTCATATTGTATAAGCTAGCTTTTGGGGCTATTTTTTCAAATGTTTGAAAGCCCACCACATTTCAAATATCAATCTATTTTCATAGAACCCTTAGATATGCACCACACTAAACTTACTATACTTTAAAATATAGCCAAGTTTTCAAAGTGGAACACAAAATTCTGAGTGAAATTTAAGAAACCAACATTTGGGGGTCATTTTGTCAAAAGTTTGGAAGCCTCGCCATACTCCGAATCTTACCATAAATATTCATACACACTTTGAGATACATGACACAAACTAAATATTTATAAGACACGGCTTTCTGTTAGAAACGTAATTATGAGTGATATTTAGGAAACTAGCATTTGGTGGTCATTTTGTCAAAAGTTTGGAAGCGTCGTCACACTCCGAATCGTACCATAATATTCATACACACTTTGAGATACATGACACAAACTAAACTTTTATAAGACGCGGCTTTTTCTGTTAGAAACGTAATTATGTGTGAAATTTAGGAAACTAGCATTTCTGGGTCATTTTGTCAAAAGTTTAGAAGCCTCGTCGCACTCCGTATCTTAGCATAAATATTCATACACACTTTGAGATACATGACACAAACTAAATATTTATAAGACACGGCTTTCTGTTAGAAACGTAATTATGAGTGATATTTAGGAAACTAGCATTTGGTGGTCATTTTGTCAAAAGTTTGGAAGAATCGTCACACTCCGAATCGTACCATAATATTCATACACACTTTGAGATACATGACACAAACTAAAGATTTATAAGACACGGCTTTTTCTGTTAGAAACGTAATTATGAGTGAAATTTTAGAAGCTGTTTTCAGGTGTAATTTTTTAAATATTTGAAAGCCAATCATATTTGAAATGGTTCAATGTGTTAGAACTGCTTTAAGGAATGACACCGTTGCCTTATAGAGTAAACCACGAACCGTTGGTTCGTCAATATCGATATTTTTGTCTCTGGGAAAACATAAAAAATATGTCATTTGCCATCAAGTGGTTATTTTCTAGCGCGTATGAGACCACGACCATGAATGCTCAGACAACCGCTGAAATCAATATTTAGACTGACCCGTAGATAATTAATTTACGCAACTTCCTTAGACAATAATAAATATGTCCATCGCTATTTTTTCTGCAGCGATGAACAGTATTTCCTAGTATTAATCAACTGTAAATACCTAGTTTTGCAAATTTTTTACAATGTGCAAAAAATTAGGCAGCGTTGCAGATACTATAGTTTCAGGGATAGTTAAAATGTTAAACAATATTTGAAAATTTAAAATAAATTGAAACAATTTAAATAGTAAATCGGTTTTAGTCATATTTGGTCAGAAGAAATTCAGTTTACAAACCAATATTGATATAAAAGTTTCAAACTGAAAAATTCAAATTTCGGCAATTATGAATGGAACTGGATACGAAATAATGATTTTCAACGCCGATGTCTTCAATCAACTTACTGCTGTGATCCGTGAACAAGAACACAGGATTGTTCTCATTACTTATCTAGGTTGAATCATTTCATACCTAGCTTCATTAATAGCTAAGGGTGTGTCGACAAAAAATTATAAATACCATACAATTTCAATTGGATTAGATCGTAAATGCAGCAACACTAATGTAAAGCTTAGAAATATGTTCTCGAGTTTAGGTTTAGTCACTGCATTCTTGGTCGGTTCCATCTAAGCGTACATAGCTATTGTGCGGCTTTCTTTCCCATATATAATTAGAAACGGTTTTAAATATCGCCAGCAAAATACTTAGATCCAGATCTAGCTACGTAATATTTGTAATTAGTTGGTCTGATTTGCTGTTACACTTTAGAATGCCAGTTGCTTTTTTCATTTGACTTAAAATCACCGTTAATCGAGAGTACGCGGCAACGTACCGTTCGTTTTCGTCAACAATTTGCGATACTTCTTCCAGTTTTTGTGTTGCCATATTAAGACGTTCTTCTGCACGCTCGAGCTCCTCCTCAACGGTTTGAATTTTCTTTTGCAATGTGCTTACTTCTGTTTCTGCCTACAATTTTTATCAGCGGAGCCGCGCTTTAATTAAAAAAATTGTTATATTAATGTAATAATTTACTTTAAATAAACAAGTATTTGACTTTAAATCTTCAATTAACCTTGTTAACAATAGTTATTAAAGTTATTAATACCAAGAGTGCATTTATGGAAGAGTATGACACTTCCCTAATACTCCAATGTTAACCGCGTTTTCATGACACGGGCGTTTTCAGCCCAACCCTCCTCATTTCGGGGGGGGGGGTGACGTCATGCACAGACCCGCCCCCTTTCATTTTGTGTGTGTGGGGGATAGGTAGGACCCTTGATCGAGCCCCGAGTTTTGAAGTGGGCGGTTTAAAACCAACTACCTGATCAACGAACCGCCTCTCAAAACTGAGGGAGGTGCAACTATTTCACCGCAAAATGAGGGGGAGGAGGTTCCGACCTACCCCGCAACAAAACGTGGGGGTCTGTGCATGACGACTTCCTCCCAGAAATGAGGAGGGGAGAGCAGGCCGAAAACGCCCGTGTCATCAACCAAGGGTTATTAACATATGAGTGCTGTGAAGTGACATTCACTTCCCTAATGCACTCTTGTTAATACTAATATACAGCATAATGTTAAAATAACTATGAACTTGACATGTACTTCAACCAATAGTTCTGTGTTGGTGTATTAATGCTGTGTAATTTTTGTGAAGTATGTCGTGCACTCTTTGGAAAGTGTTCGACTGAAATACGTTATAATAGCTCGAATCACATTGACTGCCTTAAATACAGCTTGGAGCTATATGGAGAGTGTATTATTTGGTGTTTTTAAATATAGCGCTGCTATACTGCATAGCACCAAACTTCGTACTATTTATAGCCCAAGTAACCCTGAGGGGTGGTACGTTATAACGCTAGAGATAAGAACATCTTAGGAGGGCGGCGGTATATCTCATATAAGGACCTTAGCTTAGGCTAAGACTAAGGCTTAGCATATCGAGAACGGCATGGCCTGCATTTTATTTCTTCTCCTCAGGGTTACTTTGGCCCTATTTATTATATACATTTATAATTATACGTTATAAACATACATTTTACCTTCATCTAAAGGTAAAATCTAAATTTGAATATATACAGCATGCTGCACGTTTTACGTATTATAGCATATGTATGCGACATATTTTGGGTTATATAAGTCTTGCTGTACTAACATTTGTGTCATGTATCTGTTTGACACAGGCCGTTAAGCAACAGTTACTTGCATATTTGCAATTCCCTTAAATTGTGTAACTTAATAATATGATCATCTAAATTACGCAATTTGTTGGCAGCTTAAAGCAATAGGATTGTTGTAGTAATTGTGCAAAAGCGGCGCTGAAGTGTCATTTGATTAATTGATAATATATATTTTATATATATATTATAATTATTATTAATATTATGTATTAAACGTATATTCAATATATTCAATCGAAACTAAAATATATGAAACAAAACTAAACTCAAACAATATTTCCAAACGAAAAAAAATATATATTTGTTATATAGGCAGTAGGGGAAAGGAAATTGGTTAGAAAAGCTTGCGGGAAAGATTTAAGTGATAATTGTCAAGCGGCTATTTTGAAAAGCGCCTTGCGTACCGCTCGTTTTCGTCCACAACTTGTGAAACTTCTTCAAATTTTTGTGTTGCAATATTGCATCGTTCTTCGGCTTTCTCGAGTTCCTCTTCAACTGTTTGGATTTTAGTTTGGAGTGCACGTACTTCAGCTTCAGCCTAGAAAATTGTTCCCTACAACGCCGAGAGCGTTCACCTAGCATATTGGGAAAAAACCCCAAATACAGGAAGAATGTTGAACCTCACCAGATCGCGTTAACTGAAATGGGCACCGAGGACATCTTTGGCATCGCGAGTTGTCTCATACAGCGACGGGTATGTTGGCATTACATACCGTACCAGTACGCTATACGAAAAAATGTGGATGGAAAATTTGTGAATTTGGTTTGACCGTTGCAATATACTGTCAAGTTTAGACCAAAGTTTGAGAAAAAAGATTTGAACATGTAAATTTACCTTTTGTAAACGACACACAAAATTTTAAAAAAACATAAAAATGATTTATGGCAAGTTTAAGATAAACTAAGGATTAACAATTCCAAAACGCACCATTCATTTAAAGACAAAGAAAATACAAAGAAAGCGGTTCTATGAAGTTTCCGCTGTTTCTTACTGTAAAAATTTAAAATGTTTTTATTAAATTCAGACTATAGATGCAGAAATATAGGGAAAGTAATACTGTGGCTTGCTAAGTACATCTATGAACGACAACATTGGTCGAAATCTGTGAAATATATGCAAAATTCAAGCACGCAAATATGATGCCCGAATATCTTTATTTCAAGTTATTTGATTGAAAAATTCTAGATAACTCAAAAAAATTTACTTCATTCCACTATGCCTACTTTTCAAATCAAACAATTATTGCTTTGCAATCCATACAGTTTACTGTGAATTTTCAATTGAACACTGATGTTGGTAACTAGGAATACTTAACATCGTGAATATAGCTGTTGTCCACAGGGATTGAGGTTAGTTTCTAAAAGAAGCGTACCGCAAATATCTATTAAACAATTCGTACTAAGAGTGATACTGTGTACCTTTAGGTAAAGGTATATGTGTTCACTTCCTAATCTTGAAGAACGCCGTGACGCTTATAAATATATCATTTGGCCAAACCAAACAAGAATATTGAATTCTACATAATTCAATCTAAAAATTTCAATTAAATTTTAAATTTAACTAAATCGAGTCAAAATGTTATGGAGCGAGTTTGAAATTAGGAAAATCACGTTGGCGAGGAGTTGTTCCTTAAAAGGAGAAAAAAGCATGATACATGTGTTGTTGTATAGGACAACGTAGAACTTGTTATTTGTATCTGGCAAATAAAAATTTGATACTGCTTGTATGTCCGAGCGTATACATTCCATAAGTATTGTCAAAAGTTCATGATGTCTTCATAACCAGAGAAGCACACTATAATGTTTCAAACATGTTATACCAAAATGTTAAACAAGCAGCAGGTCACCCGCATCAATTGTCTTGGGCGCCATAGTTCCGATAACGGGAGTACACCCAGGCTAGTTCATACGCCTATCAAGAACTGTGTCAAACCACCTCCAGCTTTTGGCTGCAACACCACGATTCCCCAATACTATGTGGGGGAGGGGTTGAGTACTGAATTTGACTGTAGTGCCATAACCGTTTTGGCAGTGCAGTCCCGACCGCGGTCATAGGGTCTTCTTGTCCCATTTATAAGATGATGGCGAAGAGCATCATACTCTTCTCATCAAACCACCATTATCACTTGCTGTCACTTGTTTGAAAACGCGATGCAAGAAATATAACTATTTGTGCGACAACATTACTACGACTATAAAATTTTGTTATAACAGTGTTGACAATATCTATTGGATCAAGCACATAATTACTCGTTTATATATACAATATGGAATGTTAATATATTAACTTAAATTGAGCGTATTTAGAGCGACTTACCTCTTGTACTTTCTTGTCGGCTTCTTCAAGCTGATTTTGTGCCTTGCTCAAATCTTCGGTGTTCTTTTGGAGCATTTCTTCTACTTGTAGCTTCTTTTTTTGTGTATCGCGTAATTCCTCTTCGATCTGGAATAAAAAATATCACTTTAATAATAATTCGATTTCGGTTATCTTGTTGCTTGAAGAAAACTATTCTCTGACAAAAACCTTTGAAACTTGCGATACTAGTAGCAATGAATTTTCATCGCAGTTGTCAGGCCGTGACATTGTTTGCGACTTTTCCCAAAGACCCAAACAGTCAAGCGTGGTGTCAAGGGCGAAATATGTGGCGGTAGTCCGCTGCTGGTGAAAATTGCAGAAACAGAAGTAAGCACATTGCAAAAGAAAATTCAAACCGTTGAGGAGGAGCTCGAGCGTGCAGAAGAACGTCTTAATATGGCAACACAAAAACTGGAAGAAGTATCGCAAATTGTGACGAAAACGAACGGTACGTTGCCGCGTACTCTCGATTAACGGTGATTTTAAGTCAAATGAAAAAAGCAACTGGCATTCTGGAGTAACAGCAAATCAGACCAACTAATTACAAATATTACGTAGCTAGATCTGGATCTAAGTATTTTGCTGGCGATATTTAAAACCGTTTCTAATTATATATGGGAAAGAAAGCCGCACAATAGCTATGCGCTTAGATGGAACCGACCAAGAATGCAGTGACTAAACCTAAACTCGAGAACATATTTCTAAGCTTTACATTAGTGTTGCTGCATTTACGATCTAATCCAATTGAAATTGTATGGTATTTATAATTTTTTGTCGACACACCTTAGCTATTAATGAAGCTAGGTATGAAATGATTCAACCTAGATAAGTAATGAGAACAATCCTGTGTTCTTGTTCACAGATCACAGCAGTAAGTTGATTGAAGACATCGGCGTTGAAAATCATTATTTCGTATCCAGTTCCATTCATAATTGCCGAAATTTGAATTTTTCAGTTTGAAACTTTTATATCAATATTGGTTTGTAAACTGAATTTCTTCTGACCAAATATGACTAAAACCGATTTACTATTTAAATTGTTTCAATTTATTTTAAATTTTTCAAATATTGTTTAACATTTTAACTATCCCTGAAACTATAGTATCTGCAACGCTGCCTAATTTTTTGCACATTGTAAAAAATTTGCAAAACTAGGTATTTACAGTTGATTAATATTAGAAAATATATTTTCATCACTGCAGAAAAAATAAATGAATATAAATGTATAATGCATAATTAATATTGATTTCAGGTGACAATTGGTCTTATGCATATACTTCGTTCAGTTACTATCCTATTGCTTTAAGCTATATATACATGCATAATG
>JASANE010018886.1:0-25589 GCA_030248225.1 Trileptium ribeirensis
TAAATTAATAATCGATATCATTGAGGAATTAAAATCTTCAGGTGGATGTCAACTAATGCTCTGTTGAGATTTTGTTTTATAACTCCACGTCTGTGTCAATTTTCCACGAATGAACCCTCATTTTACATTATTTTATGTTTAAAAACATGCAAATTTGCTAATTTTGGTAGCAACACCTATAACCGGAAAGTATTCACGGATATGGCTAACTTTAGGATTCCTCGTATAGGGGTATAACACCTTGGTTTCCAAGTCTCCGGTTGACTCACAATGTAGAATAACACATCCTTTCAGGGCCAAATGTTAATTTCTTAAAAATCACATATCTATTATTTGTTCCAATTATGCTTAAATTTGTTGGAACATCTCCTGATTTCCATCGTTTCGCGAAATATTTTCTTGGAGTTGACATTATATAAAATTAAATATTTTAAGGTAGTTACGACGGTAGTTGAAATCTCGGTACTAGTGGCGCTAGGTATATAAATACATACCAAGACTAAGAAACATATATTCAGCGTGGGATTTGCAGGGGAGCAGCACGCGAGTGGGTGGGAGAGTTTTTTCTGAGAAAAACAAGGCGGTCTCCCCAATTTACCGGTAGCGACCCCCCAAGCATCCGAGTTGCGTACTGCGCATCTGGCGACCCGTGATTTATTTTATACTAATCTGATGCAAATTTTCTACTCCAATTCCTCTGGCAGAAAGCAATTCATTACAATTAATATTCGAATCGGTTATCGGAATATCGATTCCGAAAATATTGCCTTTTAATTTAGCTGCCGAAGACTCCAGCTTCCACAAAGAAATTTAATTAATAAAATAGAACAGAGTTCGGTTTCAAGACTAGAGGAACATTATATTTCGTCCCTGATTTACCGTTCGACAAGTGTAATGACTGTCGCTGGATAGTCATCTGATGTTTATACCGTTCTTATCGCAAAAGCAAGTTCAAGCGAGTCTTTACCGTCAGCTTCGTGCATTGCAATGCCCGATTCTGAAACAGTGAAAAATTTTCTTTGATGTAATATTCAGCCTTTTTAATAAGTATATACTCTTGAAGAATAATGCTAGCTTGATTATAAGCAAAGAACGCCGTCGTGGCTTCTGACCCAAAAAACCGGTAATAAAGGCGAATTGGAAGTACTGCCACAGTGTCGAGAAATGTGGGCTTTATAGTCGCAAGAAATACTGTATGAATCGACGCAAATCTAGAGTGTAGCAATAGTAACAAAACAACCGGAACAGAGTCGATCGGTTTTTACCCTGATATACACATACGTTTGAAAAGATTTCTCAATATTTACATCGTTAAAACCCAAATCTTGAAGCTTCAGAAGATCATAAAAACACCGCAAACATAAAAACGCAAAAATCCGCATTAAGGAGAGAGTAGAGCTTCTTCTTTTAAAAAGCAAAATTGAATTCAATTAGAAAACAAACGAATGGATACAGAATATTAAAAATGGCTGAAACGACGCTTGTAGGGTTGCGTACACATCTCACGTTATGCACCCACTGATTGCACTTTATGCTGTGTTGATGATGTCTGACCTATAACAATGACTGTAGGTCAAACATTTACAACACCAGTATGAAACCACTCAGCACTGGCCTTTTCCCGAAATTACAGTAAAACGATTTCAAGCACCATTTCCTACCAAAACTATTTGAAACACTGTTGCATCACACGAGTTGATTTGAATTCAATTAGAAAACAACCGGACGGATACCGAAAATTTAAAATGGTTTTCGCCGAGTAACTCCTGGCAATGCCGCCTGAAACGTCGCCTGTGGGGTTGCGTACACACGTCACGTTATGCACCCACTGATTGCACTTTATGCTGTATTGATGATGTCTGACCTATAACAATGACTGTAGGTCAAATATTTACAACACCAGTATGAAAGCACTCAGCGCTGGCCTTCTTCCGAAATTACAGTAAAACGAATTCAAGCACCATTTCCTGCCAAAACTAATTGGAACAATCCTGCATCACACGAGTTGATTTGAATTCAATTAGAAAACAAACGGACGGATGCCGAATATAAAGAAATGGTTTCCGCCGAGTAACTCCTCGCAATGCCGCCTGTAGGGTTACATACACACGTCACATTATGAACCCGCTGATTGCACTTTATGCTGTATTGATGACGCCTGACCTAGAATGATGACTGTATGTCAAACATTTACAACACCAGTATGAAACCACTAAGCGCTGGCCTTCTTCCCAAATTACATTAAAACGAGTTCAAGCACCATTTCCTGCCAAAACTAATTGGACCAATCCTGCACACTCGAGTTGATTTGAATTCTAGTAGAAAACAAACGGACGGATGCCGAATATAAAGAAATGGTTTCCACCGAGTAACTCCTCGCAATGCCGCCTGTAGGGTTACGTACACACGTCACATTATGAACCCGCTGATTCCACTTTATGCTGTATTGATGATGCCTGACCTAGAATGATGACTGTAGGTCAAACATTTACAACACCAGTATGAAACCACTAAGCGCTGGCCTTCTTCCGAAGTTACAGTAGAACGAGTTCAAGCACCATTTCCTGCCAAAACTAATTGGAACAATCCTGCATCACACGAAGCAAAATTCGTAAATCCGCGGATGTGAAATATACTGACGGAAGAGAAAATGATATGTTGGACGGGCTTCATAACCGAAAATAAATCACGAAGGAGAACTGAGGGCAATTATACGAAAATTAAATCGCGTATATGTACGTAGCTGACTAACTTGCCCAACATTCCTCGAGAATTCATTTGCATTACCGCGAGTGAAAAGTGTCAACCATGAAAATACCGTAAATTGTGCACATTTCCTATCGAAATTTCATAAATTTATCCATCTTAGAAGAATATCCTAGGGACGTTTACAAAATATTAAAAAGTTTCTAATTTTTTAAATGTATGTAGATATCGGCAAGATCGCATTTTGTTACTTTAAAAAACAAAACGAAAGGACATTTGGTCTATTGAGGTACGCTAGACTCATTTGAAGCAGCAAAGCTGCGTTTACACAGATTACTAGCTACGTTTACACACTAAATTCAAATTGACTGGCTTCAAACTGCACCAATTAAAAAATGCAACGGAAGAAACTAAGGCAGTAAAAAGATTTGTGACATGTAGTTAGGTAAAAATAAATGCTTGGCTCTAAACATGACAAAAATTTCGCAAATTACAATCATTTGGGCCTCTCCCCGTTGTCCGACACAACGAGTCCTCTGTATAAAAGAAAATTTTTTTTCAGTCCGATTTTGATAGCTGGTGCGCTTAATGAGTTTATTTATACTTATGTAATGCGTGAGTAAACTTAACCTGCGAACGCTGACTATCCTATTTTGTTATTTGGAAAAAACTGTGCTACCGAACTCAATCAAATCAAGCAAAAATTTGTTGTTTTCTGTTCGCAAACATTAAAATTGTTTGCGAACGAAATTTTATCGCTTTTGAATTACCGAGGGGTATGTTCGGTAACATAATGATATAATACAGGACCTTTCGTTTATGCAGTCGCATTTACATTGAATTTATTCGCGAACAGACACGAATCCTGAGTGAAAACTAACAATTGTCGTAGAACTGTTATTGGTCGACTGCGAACCACCACTTCTAGGCTAGCAATGAATCGAATCCTCTTTCTTACTTGTTCGCTAACAATGGATGAGGATTCGACATGGGGTTTTACAACATACGATAGTTAGTGAGCGCAGGTTAAGTTTAGCCGCGCATAAGTACATCATTTTGATCTTTTTTTTCCATTATTGATGACATATATATGAACCATTATTCACTATTACACTGCCATTTGGTTGTTTTTTGCTACATTGTAGAAACAAAATAAGCCCACTGGCGGATACAGGATTTTTTACGTTTTAATGCAAGATTTCTCCGACTCGTCAGCCTATCTATTTTCAAAACGTTTTGAAAAATGACTAGCATTACGTGCAATACCGTGTCTGTGAAAAATTTGCTTTCAAAATTGTTTTTAATGTTTTCGACTATCTCAAATTTCGACTTATATATGTCAAAGTCTCAAAAACTATCCCATTTCATGAAAATAACAAAAGAAAGTTAACCAAAGTTGCACAGCGAGCTAAGATGTTAGAAGTAATGCTTAGCAATGTTGCGATACAATACTTAGCACCAAATAGTCATATTTTACCCGGAAGGAGCACACAGCTTCTTAAATTTATTATATACTTGGACATCCATTTTAGACGAAGGAAATATTTTCGATATTTGTTACTTGGATGCAAACGCTTTCGTATCGATGTTGTGTCGACGCAGTTACCTATTTTCGTTGATTATCTGTTATTTCAGAGCCAGCTTTTTATTTGGCAATACAGAATTGTTCCGAATTAATTAATGCTGAAGCTTAAAAAGGTTGGGCCTACATAGATAGTCAAAAAATTTCGTCCAGTAAATTCCAAATTCAATGTCATGTTTCGTATTTTGTTGCCGAGATTGTTTTATTGAACAAAACTAAACTGTGCTTGTGACCTAGCTGTGATAGCAGTGTCGTAACTAATACTCTGAGTTCGTTATGCGAAAATGGATGACGTTGCCAGCAACTAAATGACTATATTCTTAATACTTCTTAAGATTAGTACGTTTGGAAGAATATTTTCTAAACGGTGTGACAAGACAAATAGACCGGTTGGTTGACGACTTCCACACAAGTTTCGTGAAGTTTTACATACGCAAAAGCCAATGAATTTTCAGGTTTTTACATGAAACAATCTCTGGGCATACGAGAAAATACATTGTGATACCAAAACCCCGAGTATGATATTACTCATTTATTATGCAACATAGTTAAACTTCCCGCTCTGATGGAACTTTTGAGACCAGTGGCTATCCTCTCTGACTATCCGATGAGCAACACAGGCTAAGTCGCACTAGTCGCAGCATGGACGGATTTTCTGGAAATATGTAGCTACATCCATTGTCGTGATGCTAAAAGTATCGTGGGATTGAAATATTTATTGCCTAGCTTTATCCTTTTGCATGCCGTGATTAGTGATTCTTGGTAATGCCGTTGTCCCTGCCTGATTCCTGATAACTCATGAAATACTTTAAACGAGTTCGATTCTTTGTGGGCTTGGAAGACTGACACCTGTTGGTTCATTGTATATTTATGCTTAAACTCCGTCAAGCAGTTGGCTACATCTACTCGACCTAGCGAGCATTTAGTATTGAAATAGCGGTTATAAATTTTACTCTTTATGACACAAATTCCACATTTTCGATGGCAGGACAGGACACTCATGTTAAATATCTGTCAACTTACAGATAACCTGCCTTAGATTTTAAATTCCAAATCATTAATTCTGTTTATCCCTACCCTGTTGTGTTCATTGTGTTTGTATGAAAATCGGGTATTTAAACAGTTGATTAGAGTAGTTGAAACGATGGACTTCGGGATGCTCATTTCATCACTGGGATTCGCCTATACCTATAGTGTGTCCAGTAATTGTGATGTGGGACCCTCAGATTTATAGACGTTCCAATAATAGTATTTTATATTCGAAATCATCGAATTACAAACATATCTGTACTCTCTATTTCATTTTTTATTTTGGTTCGGTATAAGCGGGGGATGAATTTATTTGACAAACGTGACAACAATGCAACATATCTGATTTTATAAAATATAAATTTATTTATTTATTTTTATTTGATTTAAATGCTATAATATATGAGAGATTTTTATGAGCCGATCAAAGGAGCAATTCTATAAAAATGTTTGTTTCCTAGTTCATTTCATATAATTTTTCAAAAATTTCGTATAAATTATATATTTACATATGTTTATAAGCATTCCAAGTTATATTATAAAAAAAATATCCTGACAATTTATACTAAACGCTAACCTCATTTTAGCATATAAATTGGGGTCAAATGCGTGCTGTGTGTAAGTATGTTTAGATACTTTCAATTTTATATTTTATTTTATTAGTATTTTATATAATCGTCATTATATCGCTGTTGATTTTGTTAATAAATGAAATTAGTTATATAAATAACCATAATGCGCATGTTACATATGGCCGTATGAAAATATATAAAAATACCATTGCAAACACTTCGTTGAGCCCTGAATTCAGATATTTCTAGTCCCAAACCAATAATATGTTACGCTTAAAATGCTTTCCGTGAAATTTAAGAGAAATTTATTTGATTTTTGCACCACAAAATATTCCGTTAAAATTCAAGAAACTATTCCTTGGAATTTCAATGATAATTCTTAACATAACTCAATGATAACTCTTTAAAAGGTAATTCTTTGAGATTACAAGGAATGGTTCTTGAATTAAAAAATGTATATCTGGTGGTACAAATATCAAAGAGCCTTCTCTTAAATTTTATGGCAAGTATTTTTAGTGTAGCAATAAAATTTTTTCTTGTTATTAATACCATTACGCACATAACCTTAAAGCCAGAAACACAATCAAATTTGATCAAACACAGATTTGATGGGCGTAATAATATCATGTTGAGCAGTCTCCAATGCTGAACTCTGCACCAAAATGAAGCAGTCGATGCAACAAGATCAAGTACTACGTTTTGGAGTACTTTTACTACGCAGTGCTCTAACAACTAACAACGTGCTTGACAAGCCTAGAGCGTTCGGTGAATTACTGAGGGTGTCAGCTATTTTAGGCAGCATCATAGCGTTTTCTTCCATGGTTAATAAGAATTATATAAAACCTTGAAGCTCGTACTGAAAATATTGTCCAATATTGATGTACAGATTTGTCGATGAATGCAACAAGTATTAGGGAAAGATATGGTTTATTGCATCCGGCTACGCGACCAAAATTTTGCCATACGTATATAAGAATATCCACATAGTATTAATATCCGAATAGTACGGCATCCATAATTTTACCTATTGTATGTCAAATTGCAAGTTTTAATACAACTTTAGTAAAAATCTTTGAAAATTTTAAAGCATATAGGTTTCAAAGTCCCTAAAACACCATTCATCTCAGGACATTATTCAGACCGGTCTACAAAATTTCCGAACAGCCATTTATAATAGTTGAATATCATAGGACATAAAAATTAGTGTTGTATAATTATACTAATAACTGTTAATTTGCGTACGTAGCAGAGCATGAATATCCTCGGTTATAGAAAAATGTTACTCGTAAAACTTACGAAGAGACTTTGAGATTTGTTTTACGCGATGAAACTTCAAGCTTTGAGTTCTACTTGTATGTACCTACTAATAATAGACACATTTAGTGAACTTGGCTAGTCAGGTGGTGCCAATAACATTCCTCTCACTCCCCCCCCCCCGCGTACAACGCCCGCTCTAGGAGGCTCCGCGCCAAACAAGCAGCAGAACGACACGAGAGAGCAAAACAACACCATAAACCAAAATCCGCAGCGAAGGCAGCACTAGCAAGCAAACCAACAATCAAACAACTCGACCTAATGCCAACACCCCGGGAGCCCCAGCCATATATCGCCCTCAACACCGAGTCCCAACAAAACGCCAAATACCCGCAAACCAACCAGAACGAAACAAAGCAGCTACAAAAAATCACAAGAGAAAACTCAGCTCCATATATATAAACAGCAACCAACCAACCGACACACAAAAAAAGCCAGAAAAAAGAACATAGATACAGACAACAACACAAAAAAAACACAAAATATAATATTAAAATTATACATAAAGAATATCTCTGCCACAATAAAAAACAACAACCATATCAAACACCAAACACCACAAACCAACCACACCACAAACTCAACACCTATGAAGCCTAGTGTGTAGAGAGAGGTTGAAAACAATTCCGCTTCACGCTATGATGTGGCATTTTTTGTTTTTTTTCTGTGGCTAAAATTTCGCGCGAAATGTGCAGATGAAGAATTATTGAGTAAGCAGCAACCGCAGTCAATTTCAGTGTGATATACTTGGATAAGCTAGCAAGGGTGAACTTTTGCAACAGATTTAGAAACTAGATGCTTCGAGGGACCGTCACTTGTCAAATGTTGAGAAAAACTATTTGCGACGTGTCCTATGTTTAACAATGATTAGTTTTAACCACTACACAGTGTTTGTATGGTGTTAGTTGCTGCTTACGCTGTTTCGTTGAGGTTGCCAGTCTTGAGTTAAGGCATTTCAATACCATATGTTTTACAATTAGCACATCGAAATAATGAGTGATGACTTCTTCTAATTGAAGACATTGGCGGGTTGAATTTGTGGTTCCTACCCATTCGAAAATTTCGGCCCCGCATTGTTTAATTTACGCTGGTAATTTATTTTTTTCACTGGTGAAACGCCAGTTCATATGAAAATGTACTAATTTTAAAAAAATCATTTTCAAAGATTAATAATTGATAAACAATGTAAAAATTAGTGTTACGTTAATCTTATTATGTGTCTATATACGTCATCCGCCCGTGTATATATTTGCTCAAACAAAAAAACAAAAACTAGTGAAAACCCTAGATGGTACCAACGTCAGTTGAACACCAACTTACCTTTGGATTGGTAAGACGGGACGAAAATTAAATCGATCTGTAAGTTTCCAGTCAGGCGCATGTCAACCTTAGGAGTCGAACGTGATAACGTTAGAAAAAATAACAGCTTAGATCGGGGGCTTCGGGGAGGGGAGGCGGCAGCCCCACGACCCAGGCTTAGGCTTAGTACATGGCTCATATAGGGGCCTTAGGTCAGGCCCTAAGACTACGGCTTATGCGTAGTATATCGAGAACGGCATGGCATGCATTATACTTCGGCGCCTAAAGTTAACATGGGCCCCCAGTTGTATTTTCCGTCAATGCCTGTTATAAATGTTATAACATTGACACAAAAACTGGTCATGGGATTTCAACTGCAGAATAATTTCTCGTCCAGCAGAGAACATTCTTTCTATATTAAGCATTCTTAATTTCAGTAATATTTCTGATTGTAACGTACTGGATAAAGATTTGCAATTCAAAACGCGATTTAAGTGATAACCAATATGTATATATCACGCGTACCTGTATAATGTATTCTTAATGTCAATAATCCTTCGTTGTCGATGTTTACTTTTGGAGTGACGGTAGAAGTCATTTTCTTCATGTGCGCCTGTCAGTCTTAATGTATCTTGAATACATCATGTAGACAGGCAAAAATTGGGCGAAAAATTGGAGGACAATTGGCAAATATTAGGGGAAAAGTTGGTAAAAGGAGTGCCGAAAATTTTTGAAAATTTGAGTTCCAAAAAATTTGAAAAATCTATGCCTCACGCCCACCCCGCCGACAGCGGGATCACCTTCCTGCCGTTGGCTTCGCATTCTCCGTCGTAACCCCTGTCCTTCCTGGGTTTTGTATGACCAAGTATCAGTGTTTAAACTCGCACTATTAAGTGTTACCAATGAAAGCAGGTTCGTATGCTGACACTGCCTTAAATCCCCTACATAACCTTCCTATTTCAAAACAAAATTTTTTAAATTATCAAAACAATTTTGTGGACTAGTTTATACATAAATATGACACACCGATTTTTATAAACTATAAATATATAATTTTGCAGAAACAAACTTTAAACTTTACATAAATTATAGTATAACGCGGCAAAATCCTCAGCGGTAGGTTTTTTACGCTAGAAAAAATACTTGCCTGATAAATTATACCACAGTTTTTACGCTGGGCCGACGTCGATCCCATTTCTGGCCTGGCAGGACCAGAAGATTTAGACCCGCTCTCACTTCTACTTCCTACCATTTTGTAATCAGTAAATATATTAATACTAGTGTTTTTCCAATATTGTTTGGCTTAATGTTGCCAAATTCCCAAGATAGCTATTAGATTAGTTTTACATACATAGTTATCGTATCTATCAGCTATAGTCTGCATGGTTTTGCTGCGTGTTGTGAATAATTAATAAGGTGTAGATTGACTCTAAATGTGTATGCATAACCTTGTTTGACCATGTCCGACTTACATACACAGAAGAGTTGTCGCTTTCGAACAATCACGGAAACCTATAGCTGGTTATGTTTCGTATATCGATATGTCGCGGCCAGTGGCGGCACATCGTCCCTCTATTCCTCAAACGAGTGTCGCGAGCCCTACCTCTATCGCGACTGCTCTCCAAGGCTGCTATGCTGGAGTGGATATTAACTTCTCACATACACAAAAATCGTAGTCGGAAATAGAATATATGCGACGGCAACTTTGGAATAGATCTTTGAATTATTTTAAAAGGATATTCCGGTAATGCAAAAATCAAAGAAACTTTACTTGTAAATTTCATGGGAGGTATTTTGAGTGTATATGCTACACTTTGATATTGAGGTTTGACGCATATAGAACCTGGTCTAATTTCTTACTTGGGAACATATAAATAGCAGTATTTAAGACAGTATAGTGTGCCAAGATTTTTAATTTACAAAATCTTCAAATAGTATTTATTTAAGTACGTTGAGTTTTTTGGCAAAATCGATGTGCATTGGCTGCTGGAACTCCACAAGAGCTAAACTTTCGGTTAACTAAAGTTACTAAAACGCCCAATATATATAAATCGAATTCGCCACTTTTGTGCAAACTGAAACCTGCAAATGACAAAAAATGATTATTACATGAACTTTGCCTCCATTTCCTTGTTAGTTGATAGTATATATAAATCGAATTCGTCACCTTTGTGCAAACTGAAACCTGCAAATGACAAAAAATGATTATTACATGAACTTTGTCTCCATTTCCTTGTTGGTTGATAGTATATATAAATCGAATTCGCCACCTCTGTGCAAACTGAAACCTGCAAATGACAAAAAATGATTATTACATGAACTTTGTCTCCATTTCCTTGTTGGTTGATAGTATATATAAATCGAATTCGTCACCTTTGTGCAAACTGAAACCTGCAAATGACAAAAAATGATTATTACATGAACTTTGCCTCCATTTCCTTGTTGGTTGATAGTATATATAAATCGAATTCACCACCTTTGTGCAAACTGAAACCTGCAAATGACAAAAAATGATTATTACATGAACTTTGCCTCCATTTCCTTGTTGGTTGATAGTATATATAAATCGAATTCGCCACCTTTGTGCAAACTGAAACCTGCAAATGACAAAAAATGATTATTACATGAACTTTGCCTCCATTTCCTTGCTGGTTGATAGTATATATAAATCGAATTCGCCACCTTTGTGCAAACTGAAACCTGCAAATGACAAAAAAATGATTATTACATGAACTTTGCCTCCATTTCCTTGCTGGTTGATAGTATATATAAATCGAATTCGCCACCTTTGTGCAAACTGAAACCTGCAAATGACAAAAAATGATTATTACATGAACTTTGCCTCCATTTCCTTGTTGGTTGATAGTATATATAAATCGAATTCGCCACCTTTGTGCAAACTGAAACCTGCAAATGACAAAAAATGATTATTACATGAACTTTGCCTCCATTTCCTTGTTGGTTGATAGCATATATAAATCGAATTCGCCACCTTTGTGCAAACTGAAACCTGCAAATGACAAAAAATGATTATTACATGAACTTTGTCTCCATTTCCTTGTTGGTTGATAGTCTGAATCAATCTAATTACCCCAAGCGCAAAATTTTATCCAAGTATATATAATTTGGATGTTTTAGAATTCAGCATATTCAAAAAAACTTTTGGGATCAATTATATCACAACAAATACCTATTGCACGGCTAAAATTTTTCACGAGCACATTGCACATAAATCTATAAATATGGCGCTTCATTATGGCGTTCGCAAAAACGATGAATTTTTTAAACAGTGTCGGTAAAACTTTTACTTTTTGACGGTCAAACGCCTTTCTAGAACGACAATTTGCAAGTGATGACAAATGTGATCGATGTTTAATTCAGATTTAGTATATAATAAAATAAAATAAAATATAAAACAAATTTAAAATTTCTTTATATGAAAAATAACTACGACCACCATAAAGATTTTTTTACGATATTTGTTGTGCGTTGGACAGTGGGTTCATATATTACTGTGTTATACACACATATGTTATAGAAACTGTTTTAGACCGCTTTCTGCTTATTTTCGCTGCTTTGTGTTTCATAAATTATCTTGAAAATCAACAATTTTAGTTATTACCCAAACAACTTTTTGAAACCATAGATATATGGAACTGCATTTAAAGACGCTGCAAATACAAATAAGTAATCGCCTGAAAACAGTCGCAGACGTTCAACCTCGCGCTGGAGAACAACATGCGATACCAAATCGCTGATAATGCCTTTTGACCGGTTCGAAATGCTAAACAGACAAGTAAATTTTAAAATAGCAGAATTTAATTCCAAAACATCCGCTTTGAAATTTGAACGACTATCAGTTTGCAATGCGCATTTGAAGCGCTGAAGCTACATTACAATTAATAATTATACCACATGCAACATACATAAACAGAGCTTGGCAACAGCGTCGGAATTTTCTGCTCCTATCATGCTATCATAGCATATAGGACATAAAATATATATTTAAATGAATATATTCTCCAAAACATATTTTATATCGTTATATATTAAAATAGTATATACATTTATCAATATGAATTTGCTTAAATACAATATATTTATATAAATGTATATAACATTTTAAAAGATAAATATATATTTAATATTGCTATATTATAAATGTATATCGTATTTGATAATATAAATATATAATTTTTAATATATTTCAATATTGTAAGTATATATTTAAATCGTTGTATCCTTTAATAAACAATTTTTTAGTCCTTTACTACATTCTTTAACGACGATAATTTATGTACATAATCTACAAAATAGCCGATATAAACGATCCAAAAAATGTTATAAAGATATTATTACTAATAAAAAGAATATTAAAAGTTATATTGAGGAAATTTTTTCTCTTTCTCCTATAAAATCTTCTAATTTCCCTATAAATTTTGTATTAAAATTTCCGCCAAACACAATTGGTGCATGGATGAATATGGTGCAGTAAACAAACAGCCAAAATGTTAGTAGTTATAGTCATCAGAATTGTTTCTAGACGTAAAATTTTCTGTGTTACAAAGTGTTTAGCATACCCATGTTCACTAATGTGGTTTGCTAAATATAAGTAATAGTTGTAGCACAGCTATCGTGCGTTAAGTGATTTGTACGCACGGTTGTGACGAGTTCAGACGAGTGCGTCAGCACGAGTTTGAAGAGCAAACAACACAACCGCGCAAACATGACGCACGTCTGGCTGTGCTACAACTGACTTGTAATACAGCTAAATTAGCTAACCGTGCGTTAAGTCAATTTGACGCACGGCCTTAACTATATAAGCTGTGTTACAAGCATTATTGTATAGTGGTTGTTGTATTTGTATGAATTTCAACTTTTACATTTATACATTTATAATATAACCTGTTTACCATTGTTTTTAGTTGTGTTTCTTACTATTATTTTTTTATAATTATGTTTCATTGAATGAAAAGACGACATGACTCAAAAGTTAACTGTTCCGTGTTTATAAAAATATATTGCGATATTCACAGTTGTGTTCGATGTGCCTTTTACAATTTTTGGTTATGTTCAAACTGATGGTATAACGCTGACGATCCAAACAAATTACAACATTCTCCAAAAGGTAGCGATAACTTTTAAATATCTGCGCCTCTACCAAAAAATAACGAATGCTTCTGAAGCCTTGACATTTCATAAGTGTACACACTGATTGTGATTTCAGGATAATACAACATACCTTATACCATTTAGTGTAACAAAATTGACGAACGTAATATCGATTATAATGTGGATGTCGTCAGTTTTCATAAAGTCAGTATCTTAGTAAAAGGCTGCTTGTATATATTTTAACCACACTTATTTATTGCAAGAACTATAACGCCGAAATCGATTCGCCCATTCAATTTTTTTCTTTGTGCTCGACTAACCTTCTACTAATAAATTAAGCATATTTGCTTTCCTTCAGCTGCGTGCGAGCAGAGGTTCAAAAATTCCATATTTGAGGCCAAAAGATTGCCTAAGTTTTGAATTGTTTAGAGGTTTGATTGAAAATAAGCTCAAACTCAAATTCTTGTTATAAAATTTATATATAAACGTGTAATTTCACAAAATCATTACAGCTTATAAAACCGCACAGATTATCAATATTATTCATCTCAATTTAATATCTAATTGAAATGATGAACGAGAAATTCAAAACCGCAATTTTTTGCCTATACTGAAACCAAATATTAATATCGCCATGCATACACATCGCCACACACTTAAATTAGTTCCAGTGATGTCGCCAAAATCCTCACAGTGAAATTTTGTTATCGTTAAATTGTTATAGTGTTCAAATGAACTGTGTATTCGAATAAAGGTTTTTCATAGTAAAATAACGGTCAGAATTACTATTATAGAACTCAAGCAGCAAAAAAAATTGTGACTATTTTTTGTAATTTGACAGTATTGTGCGAATTTGGCTTAATTTTTTTTCAGCAAGTCATTCTACAAATACATAAAGATTACAAAACAATATACTGAATTAAAATCACGCCTATTTTGCTTTTGTTACCTACAACATGCCTGAAGTTAACCCAATTATTGGTTTTTTAGATTTCGAAATCGTGGCAGCTTCGAATGAGTATCTGCTGATTAGTGTGGTGTAGAACAGACAGAATGTAATTTATTTCGAAGTTTAAAATTAGTTCAGCTTTACTGCACGTATCGCATCCTGCCGTACTTCATGTGCTAGAAAAAAGACTGTTTTCAAATGAAAACGCGTAAGGAAAACTTACATTTCAGATGTAAGGTGAAATTTTGTGTGTTATGCCACCCTCGAACCGATAACATGAGTTGCTAAAATGCAGCACAAACTGCGACATCCTAAGGTTTTTGCACAAAATCAACATATATATTCACGGCGCAATAAAAACTATACTACAATAATTACAACTATTTTTCAAGTGTAAGAATTTTTTGATCCCTATTCTATTCACTTAAACCTCTATTTTCTAATTGCAAATCTCTTTTTACGAACAAACGTAAAAAGTAAATAGAACTGCTTCAAGCTAATTACGAAGCCTAAACTGCTGAAATTAGTTTTATTTATATTAAGCAAATTTGTATTGGAGATTTTACAAAAAATATAACCATTTCGCTTTTAGAGAATCAATGACCTGTAGTCGACAAATTGGTACAGTATATTTATATAGCTATTATATATTTCTAAACTGTTTCAAAACCATGGTAATTTTACACAGAGTTCAATTTCGATGTAAACTCCGGTCATTAATGGCAATAATTATTCCGAAAAATGCGGTCATTTTATAAGAAATTATAATAAAAGAGATACAAAATGTCTAGCAAAACTAAAAAGATTATTTTACCGTTAATGATAATGAGAAAATTGTTTTGCTAATTCCTTTCGTTAGTTTCTATTTATCTAATAGTTAATCGACTGAACGAACGACGTCACGAAACGAGCCAGGAGGTAAGAGAAATTCCCATGGAGAAATATATAACGATCTCTGAAATTATCTGTTTATTGCTTGTCAAAAATTTTTTTGTGACATTAATGAGTTGACTAATTTTAATAAACATTTTTAACCCCTAACTTCTGTCCCATTTAAGACCATTTGAGAACAAATTTCGGTTTTTTGCATGTAAACTAAGTTTCTGCAGGTAAAAAGTGTTAATTTAATATAGATTAAAGCGAGAATTGTAATTACAATAAATTAATTATAATCAAAATTATTAATCAAGTTTTAGGATACCGTGTTCCAACATTTGATTTGCTTGTAATTTCCCTTTGCGGAGCAGCTGAGCCATGTTATTCTAGGTCAAAATTAGCCGAAATTTTAATGCTACCATGTGCAGCTGACACAATACCTGATTCCATCTCTCTTAAACGTTAAAGCTAAATGTGATCTTTAGCTTACGGATTTGATCGATATCACGCCAATATCTATCTTATATTATATGTTTAAAGGTAAAACCCACTGTATAATTGGTGTAAAATCAGTCGAATCCATGTTTTTACCCCTTATGATACTAGATAACGGTCAGACCATTCAAGACTTAGGTCCACAAAGCAAGAATTTAAGCAGATATACGTCATACACGCTAACTCTCAGAAAATAGCACGAATTGAAAACTTAAGGTGTGTTCACACGCTCAAATTTTTTGCTCAAATTTTGAGCTCAAAATTTGACCTCAAAATTTGAACAAATTTTGATCAAAACTTGACAGTAATTTTTAATGAAAAATGGCAATATTTCAAAATTTGCGATTAAAATTTGAGCTCAAACTTTTTCACGTAATACCTCTCGTCCATGATTGGTTACACGGCTATTCATGAAAAGTGATGAACTAAATTTACACGTTCAAACTTACCAAACATGCAAAAAGGTGCTTTCAAATTTTGATCAAAATCTGAGCAAAAAGTTTGAGCGTGTGAACACGCCTTTAGTAATGCTGGCCATATGAGGACGGTCCATCAAACTATTGTAAGTTTAAAATAACATATTGGAATAGTGAGGTGAAAAAATTTTGTTATGTCAGAATCTTGTCATCGACAGATGCTACAATTTTGCTGCTACATAGTTTTAGTCAGAACAGGGTAAGTTTTTAAGCCACAGATTAATATGTGCACCGAGAAAATGAAATTATAAAAATTTAAGCTACAAAGGTTTTTGCTCAGGCTAGCTTGATTATAATATTAAATTTCGTTTGCTTCAATGCTTAACCATACAATGGCTATATCACTAAATCTTTTTATTATAAACAAAAATAATCTATCTACATTTTCACTATTGAAAAATTACAAATATATTATTGTGTTACAAAATTCTTAATTTATATATTTTGGTATATGTTTTTTCTAGTTAAATATTTCAATTTAACACATTGACGCTACTAAATACTTTCTGCTCGATATCATGTTTAAGTTATGTAGTGCCTAATTTATGCTAAAGTATTATCATAACCAAATGACTAATTTAATAACTAACTTCAAATCTCTATTGTTACCGTGCGGAGGTGACCATGGAACAATTGGTAGCATCACGAATCATGAAAATGTTTTTAAAGATATATTCCCAGAGGAAACACATATTGTCATCCCAATTTTTAGATACCTATATCGCACCTGCCGTATCGTTTCATGCAGCGCTTCGTTGGTCGCCTCCCACAATCCAGTGTTAATGTCAACTTACGAAAGTTTGAGCAGTGAAATTGGCGTGAGGCAGATAGAGAGTTTGACTATTTATAATGTTCAACTCGATAATTCACAATGTCCATTTGATTCAGGTAACGATGACAATGTCGTGAAATCCGAAACAATTTTCGAAGAAACCGGAGCTCAGATACTACATCATTTTATTGATTCCAACAGCTGCTGTATACAGTCAGAATTTTTCGCTGAACGGATCGTGAGTCATAATACTGAAGAATCAGACAAACAAAAAGTGCCAGTGCTAGTCAATTTCTCCAAAATACAGCTAAAAATGAGTATATGGCTTAGTGCAAATGTTTTAAAATCGCACACATATAAAATTATATTACTGCCACCAATATGGAGTGTTTCTGATGAGGTTGCACTCAACAAGGCAGCAGACGCTGTTGTACTTAAGCCAAAAACAGAGTGCAACAAATTTCTTAGTTTTGAAAGTTACCCGTCAAATGATCACACCAAGTTAGCTAACACAACTGCTGGCGTTGACCAATCTGCTCGTACGACAATAATATACCAAGGAGCGCAACAATCTTTATCTGGCTCCGACTGGTTGACGTTCAAAAAACGATGGGAACGCAATTATGACAACTGTATATCTGAAAATGTTTTGGATAAAACACATACGAAACCAGGCCGTCACTGTTGTTCCAATAGCTGTGTGATACGTCCACAACCTCTGCTAACCGTTGCCAATCGCTTACGTACCGGCATCACAAATTCCATGACAACATCGAAAAACTGGTACAATTTTGGAGGATTGAGGCTAGTTATTTGTAAGTTTTATTACATTTTTATTTATATTTATTTTTAATGATTGTGAAATTCTTAATAAATAAAACTTTATATAAATTTTGATACTTTGATCTATTGATTAATTAAGAAAATTTATTATCTACTGCAAATATATAATTTACATTAGACTCGCTTACAGCTACATCGCAGCCATAATGTGCAGGCCACGTTCTGTTAATGGCAATTTTGGCTGTAGGTTTGTTCTGTGAAGTCACAAATATTCGATGAAAAATAGTGTTAAATTTATGCATTTGAAAAACCTGAAAAATGTCACACTTCAGAACAGAAAATAATACACAGATGGGTCTAAGTTCTTTTCCACAGAATGTAGTCAATTCCACGAACATCTGCCTATGTCACCGTGTGTTCGGGAGTATTGGTTGAGTAACACCTTGTTTCAGGCATATTTGCTATTATCGTCTGTAGTAACTTGGCTGTTAATTATCGATTTGACTCAAACCTTTGCAGTGCCTGGGCCTTGAGAAAACCGGTCTGCAGCAGCTACAATTAACTCCAGCAGCAACTACTATTAGGACGTATAAAATCCTACATATTAAGTTCAAAGTTATATAAATAATTTGCTTTATTAACAATATTATAATTTATGCATCTTTTTGGCTCAAGTTGTACGCTGAATACGGCACTACGCCTGAATGTTTGCTGCTGGTTCGCCCAAACAGAAAAATACTGAAAGTTTTAAAATTAATTTTTTGATACGAAGATTAAAATTTAAATGTTTATTGTGAGTAACGCTGTTCCGACTTACTAAATTCGGCTCAACATTTTGCACTTTCGCTTATTCAGTACACGAATAGTATTAATATATATTATGCACCCAACTTCTAGCAAGAGGCAATAAAGGCAACAAGCCGCCAAATTTAGGTCAAAATATGTACAAATTCAGTACACGAATAGTATTAATATATATATTATGCATCCAACTTCTATCAAGAGGCAATAAAGGCAACAAGCCGCCAAATTTAAGTCAAAATATATACAATTTTTTTAAGTTATCGTCAATGGTTAAACCTGTTTATGTTGCCTTAGGTAGCGTTAGTATTTTTCTGCACAGGGTCAAAATATCCTATATATATTGATCGCTTGCCATTTTTTTACATTTAATAGACTAAGAAAACGTGAAAACGGCGGACCCGGCCTATTCGGGATAAGTCTTAGGTGGCCAACAATAGACCGATATGAAATTTTTGTTGTGCTTTCCAAAAACGCATATCTACAGCGTTGACCAGCGATAGAATCATGCCTTTTACCCGAAAATAGAGTGAATGGTGAAGGAGTAAGGATATTTTGAGTAACGGGTCCACCCGTCCACCCATGTATAACCGTGTTACATACTGCCCCTATTTTATTAATTGCTGAAACGACCTTAATATTTTATAATATACTATGCACCACGCACTACGTCTATACTAATATATACTATTTAACGTCGATGCACTATAATCAAAGATAGTCCAAATTTAGATTAACCTTTCCCGCATGAAATAATGTTCACTTCGTATAATGTCGGACAAACTTTTGCCGCCGTCGCGGATTGAACCTAGATCGTTTGATTACGAGTCTTGTGCGTTAGCTACTATGCTATCTAGGAGATGAAAGGGCGTTCACAGCAAGAGCGAAGAACTATGCCCGTTCAAACACATCCCAGTGACAAACTCGAATAAGTATTGCGTTTCAAAGTACGCCGTCACAAATGTATTGTTGTCTGCGGGAAAGGCTTAACGACATATGCACTGGGCGAATTTTAACTTATATTGTAGTTTACATTTTGCTTATCATTTAATTTCGGAGTTGATGATGTGGCCGAGGTTACCTACTACGGACACGGCCTGTTCGAAAGTTTGATTCAAAGCATGGGTTTGCAAATAATATCATATAACAACTCGAATTACCGTTGCCAAATGAATTCAAAATCGAGCCAAATACTTATCAATATTATGTGCTGAGAAATTCCGGTGATCGCACACCAAGTGTTTGTTAGGTTGAAAATGTGAAAAATTTACATACGCGTTCACAGCTATAAGAACAGAATGAGTCAAATTTTATGCCAACTAAAATTTTTCCAATTTCAGGTATTGTGAGGATACAGACGATCGAGTATATCATAATACGAAATCAAGAATTTTTGTAGCTCTTTCTTCCCTGTTGGTGTGCTTCCAACAAATGGCCGTCAGGTGTGGATTTAGAAAATTTGACAAATTATAGAAATTTTTTAATCATTTTACAACGATATTTTTATATTGTTAGCAAACCCCGTGCTTTAAAAATATTGTTATTTGTACGCAGCTTTAAAATTTTCCGACGATTCGTTGTCTATGTAATACCTTTACGCATTGATCACAAACTCAAAATGCATGCATACACCGTGAAAACTTTAGACGACATCATTTTTCATATGATTAGTCTGACACGGTGCTTTCACTATTGTTTTCTTCCAAAGTGCCTAGCTGCCGTGGCGCATTAGTCATTACGCTTAAGCATTAGATCGAATTGTTTTCATACCATGATTTAGCTGGATAAACTACTGGAAAAATTTTTGGAGCACAACAAGGCGGCGGAAAACGAAAACGAACTGCCAGTTAGGAAAAGTAAAAATAATGCTTGGAAATTGCAAATGAAATGTATATGTATGTACTATGTCACCTTGTTTATAATACACGTTAGGGTTCCGCAATGATAAATGTATATTATTACGAGCGAAACTATGCATATATATGCATGTCACGTTGCAGGTAACATTTTTCTTTGTCGATACGGATCACACATTTTAAACATAATCCGACTGCTACACTCTTTTCAACACGTTCTGCTGTCGCTCAGAATCTTTTCGCTGTAAAAAGTAGTGAATATACTGAATAGTTAGGGGCATTTAGTTTTTTATCCAGTCTTACAACCCGTCAAATAAAAATGCTTTTTACAGTGACGCCATTCATTTATCGAAAATATATCATTTTTAGCCAAAAAAATAAAATAATGATTTTAGTTGCAGGTTTGCTTCTGATTCGAATTTTGCCATTTGCCCAGTGTCAGGCTACGCAGAACCCACCAGTAGCGTGTCGTACGAAACAAGCTGGAATTTTTGGAAATCAAGTGTGGTCGTGCGAAGGAAAAATGGATCATTTCTGCTCCCCTCAGAAGATATATGGCCAGCACTGGTGTGTTCCAATCTCAGGTAAGCACTATTACAAAATATAAATATGTACTGTAATGCCAAGTAAAAGGCACTACAGAATGGTACACCAATTTTTAATTACGTTTGGGAGTATATACGTACAACACCAAAAGAACTTGTGATATTTCATTTCTTAAATATAATTAATTGGTCTTTTATGTTAGCCTCCGGTTTTCTTAAATATAATTAATTGGTCTTTTATGTTAGCCTCTGGTTCACACCAATTTTACTTTTTAAGAAGAGACAGCTACAGCTTTGCAGTCATTCCGCTTTAGCTCGCCGAGGTTTAAAATATTCATTAGACCATATTTTCCGAAAAAATTTTCGATTTATAATCACCGAAAATTTTGTTAAAAAATCTCTCTGATATTACATCATAAATTTATGTACCGTTCGAACCGCACTAATATCCTGAGTGCAATGTATATATATGTTTATTATCTAGTTATTATATCAAATAGATGTTTATGCTTAAATAAGATAAGATGGTATTAGGCGGTACAAAATTCTCTCATTTTGGTATTAAGCGATTATATGCATCAAAAAGTTTAAGCAGTAGGTTTTATTCGGCTGCTATACAGTACTAAACGTTTAGATTACAACCAGTAGCACATAGCTGCAGACCAACCACTTTCGGGACTGTTAACAGCAGGACATTGAAAAACCAAAACAGCAGGACGTCAAAAAATCGAATAAAGGATGTGGGTAAGATGGGTATTTTCTCAACCAGCTCATAGAGCTGAATCGATTGGTACCAAAATTTTATCTGTACCTTTAATATTGACGAAATTCCGGCAGGGGGTATAACTGAAAAGACCCCAATTTGCTACAGAAACATCTAATTAACTACTTTAAGGTAATTGAATATATGTTCAAGCATGTCAAAGTTGTCGAAAAATCCTACATATTTTAGGTCAACTTAACAGTTATACCAAGAGTGCTTTTGAGAAGAGTATGACACTTCCCCGCACTCTTATGTTGCCCCATGTTTGATGACGCAGGCGTTTTCGGCTGACCCTCCAGTTTTAGGGAGAGGGGTCGTCACGCACAGACCCCAGATTTAGGAGGGTAGATCGCATCCCCCTTCCCCAAGTTTTTGGCGTGGGTTCGGTTGGACCCCCAGTTTTGGGGTGTCGGTTTATAAACAGCTACCGGTCCAGCTGAGGTTCCTTCCACAAATAGTAAAATTTGGCGTCACTTTGGGTTCAACGGGACATTCACAGCTTGTGTCGCTTAGTAAAAAGAGATAAAACAAATGTTGTACGAATGTCACCCACTGACATATATCTCTTTGAATTTGAGCTAAATTGCCTCGCTATCAGGAACGTTCTGTTTGAAAGTTACGCTTAACTTTGTAAACCACCTCAATATTTTATAATTTAACGCGTTCATGCCGACTAGATCCAACTGGCGCTGCGCGTATTGTGTCGTATTGTGCATAACCGAGTTTGCTGTGTGATGTAAACTTTGATTATGAGTTCTTGTTCACTCGCTTGGCGAGTATGGAATCGAGCAACACCTTCGAAATAGCTCGATGTTTAGCTTACGTGGCTCTCACTCGTACAATCCGGGTTCGATCTGTGTGGGCGGCTTGAATTTGTCAAACGATGTATGATATGCAAACTAATTCGGGCATTAAACGGTTAAAAACGTTTTGTAAAAACATATATTACCTTCTTTTCTGCTATATTCTATTGTGCATAGGAATAAGCTAATTAAACTGAAGAAAGTCTACTTAATTATATTTTTATCTGTTACATTATAGTCATAGTGTTATTGTAATTTTAGCCCTCTCACTCCTCGCACCTACTCAATTCCGGTGCTCTGATGGATCAGTCCCACAGTCATTCTGCCAGCTCAACCTCTTTGGACTCTATCAATGTCCGTTGCCAAATCGATTAGCTCTTGGGGTGTACCACACCTGTCTCGGAGCAGCAGTCTCACCTACTTATGGGATTCTTCCGTACTGTTGTCGTGTGCCAGTGCCGCAATATCGCAAAAGACGTTCAAAGGGTCGATCAGATAATCCGTGGGATCGTTTCTTCGACGCAGTTGGATGGAACAGGGGTGTATCATCGAGGCTGCGAAGAGATTGGGCAGATTTACCTTGAATAATGATTAGTACCTAACAAGAAATTTTCTTTACGCCACGCACCGTTACAACAAGTATCATTATAGCGAATATAGCGAATTATCATATAGCGAATTAAACTTAATTATTAGCCGGGCGAGCTGAATGCCATTCAATGAATACAACGACAACGCACAACACAGACAATCACAAAAGAACTCTTCAAAAAGTCACAAAAACAACAATTTTTCAGTATATAGCGGACACATTTTCATGCAAATTAATCAATCATCACTTCGTTAGCTACTCATACAAATTCGCTGCCAGCACAAAATCGTCAGATACTTCACAACACTCCCAGCCGCCAGCTCGCTGCAGCGAGTGATTTTGGTGCAGTTTCGGCCTCGTATCTTCCTTGTAACGTTCTTTGGACAGCGAATACGAAATGCTCCGAAGTCGGGGCATATACGCGCACCACTGTATCCAAAGTTGACGCATGCCAAGAGGACCCATGTGGAATCCGTCCATTTGATCCATTTTCAAAAACTCCGGAACAAACTCCCCATTTTGAACAAACGGCCACCCCTCATGTTTGGACCAGTTGATGAACTGAATCCCACTATCTTTCAGCTTCGCTTCGGCCAGGTTGTTGAAGTCCACCAACCCCTTCGCACGCGGCAAGTGAATCGCGCCGCTCCAGAGAACATCCGGAGATGGATCCAGCGCATTAACTTTCTTCAAAAACTCCACCATCATTTGGCATTCTACCTCATTCGCCAAATCCGATCGTTTGGCCACATTTACCCCGCAATTCACTACCAAGAGTGCATAGTCCTGCATGCAATAGCGCTGCGCTTCGAAATTAAGGCCAGAACAGACCCCACCCCGCACGCGCACAATATCCCCACCTTCAACATGCTTGATGTTTCTGCAAATCGAATCAGACAAAATTAGTACTGTTTTAGGGAACGGCATCCGTTGTGAATGATGCAAAACATCCAACCTGAGCATTTGAGCGGCCCGTGGAGGTGGAAACCCACTGCCCCTCAGGCGATAGTACAGGCCGTCCAAAACGGCTCCATACTGGTTGAAACCAGGAAAAACTGGTTTTTCCGCAATTTCTTTCTCACGTAGACCACAGGACCACACTAGCTCGTGATTAGAAGAGCAGAGCACAAAGTTTGGTTTTGCATCACCCAGATTTGAACATTTTCCAACTAAAGCCGCTCGAAATGGACTTTTTGGTTGACGAATCTGCTCGAACATGATTTCGCGATAAATTGACTTTGCGTGGAAAATCACGCAACTACGCAGCTCGCCGGCATGAGTTTCCACCCACGTCGAGCAGTAAGACGGATTTGAGCGCAGGTTGCGATTTTCAAGCAGCTGATCAGCAAGCGAGTTGAAGCCACAAAGACGGAGACTAACGAACCACCGCGCTTGCTCAATTGATGTCGCGATGTAACGTCCTACACGCACCTCGTGTAACACAGCGAACCGGTGGAGTGGGGAAGAAGATCCGACGATAATTTGACGCGACATCTGGAATTGTTTGCAAAGCCATAAAAATGTTTCAACATAAACACAATAACAACAAGTCGGAAATAGCGACTTGATTCACAACATTACATATCGTTGTCACTTTCAGACGGCGCAAGAGCTTTGATTTGCTCCCTAGCAACCACTGCAGCCTGGCGCATTGGACGTGCAGCAGAGTTTTCGGGTTCGACGTTATTCAAGGTTCTGGTATTTCCTGGCAAATGTGCACCGATTTCGAGGGGAAATAAGAGTTTTATTGGCCGGTTGATGGTGCGACCGCTAGCTAACCGAACAGTTGCGGACCGGATATTACCGTCTCGGCTGAAATGTTGCTTAACAATTCGACCCAGTCTCCACTGCAACCGAGGAAGACGATCCTTCACTTGAACAACGGAACCAACTTCTGGAATGACATTAGTCGCATTACGCTGCTTGTGAGTAGCATATCTTTCCCTCAGACTAGTCAGATACTGACTTCGCCAAGTGTCCCAGAATTTGTGAATTACGCTCTGCAGACGCTTCCATTTTGTGATTAGTGCCTCGGGATGAACCGAAATAGGTTCATATTGGTCAGCTGCGTCAGAGGCAACATCCACAGCTGCAGCAACGGGACTGTCTCCAAGAAAATGTCTTGGCGAAAGAGGCGTTGTCACGATCTCGTCTTCACAGTAGACAAGTGGACGTGCATTCACGATCGTTGCTACCTCAGCGACGATAGTGCGAAGCTCAGTCAAACTTAAGCAGCTGCAGTCTAACGCCTTTCGAAGGGAACC
>JASANE010018887.1:0-19260 GCA_030248225.1 Trileptium ribeirensis
ACACGAGGGGAGAGGACGTGGTAGCGGGTATGGGTTCTGATGTATGCAAGTGTGGTGGGTTTTAACGGGCTCTCCTGCATTAACGGTTGGGCGGAACGATGCCCGCCGGGTACCGTTGGACTCGTCGTCCAACGGCGATTTGAATGAGGGTAATGTCGCTGCCGGGGCCGCAGGGGTAAAAATGATGCTAATGCTATAACGATTAGAGTAGCGACTACGGTAGTAGTCATAGTGCGTTATGAGCAAAAAAATAACTCCTATAGCAACGGGGTGGTTGGTCTGATCGAGACCCACATGGTCTCGTTAGATATTTCACTGAGTGGGTTACGTAGAAACACGCGCAATTTTATTCAATGATTCAATGATAAAAAGAAGGACCAGTTACTAGGGCGCAAGTCGGGCGATTTTGGGGGCATTAAAAGGCGCTGTAAAAAGGACGGATTCGTACGGTGGGGCGTGAAAAATAGAAGTATCAAGGCGCCTAAAAATCAAGCGACACACACATGCACATATATATCTATAACTAGTTACCCCTATCTGTACATATAACCAAGTTATACCTACCCGGGACCATTGTAGTCAGCCAAACCTAGCGTAAGTAATGGCTGTTATTTGAACGTTGACCTGTTCGTCCCACAGGTATTTCGTAAAATCCTCCAGTGATTGGTGACATCTTGACCTCGTTTGAAAGCCCTGAAAATTCTCTATTGAAAAGTACGCGAGGCATTTTCGGAAAATCTTAATCCTTGGACGGTTACGGGCCGACAAACAAGCCCGATGGCCGTTGTTTCCTTGTAATCGGAAGCTACCGTAACCCGTTTGTTTCAGCTTATCGGCGTGACCATTACGCTATGTGGAGCTCAACGCCGGTAAGATCGATGCTTTAGATTTTCATCACTTCCCAACTGCTTAGACTGTCAAAGGCCTCCTATTCCCGGACGGTCGTTACCGTCAATGTTTTAACGTATAATGGCGGCTGCTCGTTGTTTGGCGTGATTCCTTTTTGTTGTTTGGGGCTCCTTGTTCGGTTCTACGCGTCGGTTAAAACAGCTTAAGTTTTCTAACGAGGTCAGGTCATAACACTCGTCCCGATGCGAACACGTTTAATAAAGCGAGGACCGTCATGAGACAAAACGCAACATTCTTACACCCGAATCACTGATAAAGGTACTACATTTCCATACATGAGCCACTGATAAGGATACAACATTACTATACAAACCGCCAATAAGAATATAACATTTTCATACGAACCTCTGATAAGAATATAACATTTTTATACGAACCATTGATAAGAATATAACATTTTATACGAACCATTGATAAGAATATAACATTTTTATACGAACCATTGATAAGAAAATAACATTTTTGTACGAACCATTGATAAGAATATAACATTTCTATACGAACCATTGATAAGAATATAACATTTTCATACGAACCACTGATAGAATATAACATTTTTATACGAACCATTGATAAGAATATAACATTTTATACGAACCATTGATAAGAATATAACATTTTTGTACGAACCATTGATAAGAATATAACATTTTCATACGAACCACTGATAAGAATATAACATTTTTATACGAACCATTGATAAGAATATAACATTTTTATACGAACCATTGATAAGAATATAACATTTTTGTACGAACCATTGATAAGAATATAACATTTTTATACGAATCATTGATAAGAATATAACATTTTTATACGAACCATTGATAAGAATATACCATTTCTATACGAACCATTGATAAGAGTATAACATTTTTATACGAACCGTTGATAAGAATATAACATTTTTATACGAACCATTGATAAGAATATAACATTTTCATACGAACCACTGATAAGAATATAACATTTTTATACGAACCATTGATAAGAATATAACATTTTATACGAACCATTGATAAGAATATAACATTTTTATACGAACCATTGATAAGAATATAACATTTTTGTACGAACCATTGATAAGAATATAACATTTTTATACGAATCATTGATAAGAATATAACATTTTTGTACGAACCATTGATAAGAATATAACATTTTTATACGAATCATTGATAAGAATATAACATATTTATACGAACCATTGATAAGAATATAACATTTCTATACGAACCATTGATAAGAATATAACATTTTTATACGAACCGTTGATAAGAATATAACATTTTTATACGAACCATTGATAAGAATATAACATTTTATACGAACCATTGATAAGAATATCACATTTTTATACGAACCATTGATAAGAATATAACATTTTTATACGAACCATTGATAAGAATATAACATTTTATACGAACCATTGATAAGAATATAACATTTTTATACGAACCATTGATAAGAATATAACATTTTTGTACGAACCATTGATAAGAATATAACATTTTCATACGAACCACTGATAGAATATAACATTTTTATACGAACCATTCATAAGAATATAACATTTTATACGAACCATTGATAAGAATATAACATTTTTGTACGAACCATTGATAAGAATATAACATTTTTATACGAATCATTGATAAGAATATAACATTTTTATACGAACCATTGATAAGAATATAACATTTCTATACGAACCATTGATAAGAATATAACATTTTTATACGAACCGTTGATAAGAATATAACATTTTTATACGAACCATTGATAAGAATATAACATTTTCATACGAACCACTGATAAGAATATAACATTTTATACGAACCATTGATAAGAATATAACATTTTTATACGAACCGTTGATAAGAATATAACATTTTTATAAGAATCATTGATAAGAATATAACATTTTTATACGAACCATTGATAAGAATATAACATTTCTATACGAACCATTGATAAAGGCGTCGTCTTACGAAACGAACCAGATGGTAGAAGCGTATAAAATGTGGCGTGCCATAGATGTCGTCGTGTTTCGGCACAATTTTAGGTGCTGGCGTCATGTAAATGCTCGTAACGGGGCCGGAACGGGCCTGTTACATAAACAGCAAACGAGCACAAACAAAAGAGCTACCAACAATGGTCGAATAGAGTAACGAAAAGAAAAGAAAATGAGACATAGAAAGGGTCTCGGGCAAGGTGTTATCGTGAGAATTCAACTGGGTTGAGGGCAGATTCTGCGAATTGGTTCGAACTATATCAAACGTAAGAAGGGTGGACAAAAAATTGGTGATTTACATTTCTGGTCGTTCTATGTGTGCTAGCACATAGAGTTCGATAGGCTCTCCTGCAACAATGGCCAATCAGATCGATGCCCCCAGGGGATTTTTGGACTCGCCGTGACAAGGCGATTCTATTATGATGCCCTCGTCTTATCGTTGGGAAATATGTAAGTGTTATAGTGATCCAAATAAAGGGAGCATTATTAAAGGTAGGGGAACGTTATTGTCGATTGTCCAGGTCAACAGGGAGGCAGCTATAGACCCGCTGGATCTATTTAATTATTTCCCGATAAGATGAATACAGTGAAGGGAGGTTTGCCTAGTTTTGAGTTGTAAAAATTCTTGGAACTTTATGCCCACTAAAACATCCACAGGATATTTTGGGAGCTAATTTGGCAAGTTACAGCATACCAACAGAGTTTCTGATGGACTCTCACCGCATATCGTTGCATTGGCCATGCGAATTTGAGTAAAATGGCTAACAATTATGATCAAGGTAAAATTATACATTTTCAGAAATGGACAAAAATGGATATTTTAATGTAATATGTAAGACAAGATAAACACAAAACAATGGCATGTTTTGTAGCGGTGTGATAGCCTTCGGGATCAAGATACATCAGGACTCGTTAGAATACTTGATGTATGAGTTAATTAGTTTTGTATTAAACTCACGCTTGTTGCACTCCTGTTGGGAGAACAAGCTGATGTAATACTCCTAATCGAGTGTTTTCTGCAAATTTTCAACATAAAATGGAATTTTTCCTGGATCCATAGATAAAACACTATGAATTGTTGACACCCATTGAATGTAACCAATGTATGAGATTTGCGCCTGAGATATATATTTCCCATAAAATATTAAAAAGTCAAAACTTGACAATTTTAATGAATTTGGCCAATTTTGTAGATTTTAGCTTATGATTTAGGAAACGGTTTGTGCCGAGGAGGAAAATGCCATAGTACAGTGTAACAAAGAACATAGTTCGCCCTGGAATATGAACGATATACCTTAAAATTAGCTATATAACTTAGTGGCCTTTCATACATTCTGTAGTAGCAAAGTAATACAACAGCTCAACATTGCGTAAGTAGCAACTGTTCCGATCGTTAATGAGCAACTATACTTAACAAGATCAAAGCAACCGACATGTTTTCTGACTTTGCATAAAATGTTTTGCCAAAATCACGAATTAAGTCGCGCAGAAATTCGCGTTCACATTTTTGCATTAGTATTTACATTTTTGTTAACGCGAGCACGGCTTTGTGATGTAAGGAATGGAATTTGCGTTTGCGCATATTTCCCTATTTCCCACGTTTGTGAGAGTTCATCAAACGACATTCTGAATCGGACAGTTATAGTCGCGGTGTATTTATGTATTATAGCATACGAGAATAAAACGCGCTTGGTAATCCCGTTTTCACTTGTACGCGATCAGCAAAAATGCGATGCTAAATCACAAAATAGTGACAGCGAACAGCATTGCAAATCTGGTATGTGTACAGAATAAAAAATCGTGATTTGTTTGTATTCTTCGTGAACTGACTTGTCAAAAGAACAACGCAGGTGTACGCCCCTAAAGTGGTCTCACGCATTAGTGGGTTCACAGCGGCATATCATGCATTTCAATTTGGTGTCTGAAAGTTACGCTGGTCCGATCAGTGTCCGATAGAAAAAAGTCAAACGTCATCTAAATCATAGGTAGGGAAGTCCATCAGCTTAGATGCGGGGTACATCGGGGCGGATTCCTATGGGGATAGCCCTACTCCTCCGGGACCTACTTTATTTTTGGTAATGGTATCCCATTTTTGCCAATGTTACCCCTTTTTTGCAAATTTTTGCTAAAATATTCAGCGCTCCTTCAGCGCGCGCCGAGAAGAGAGAGGTGGAGCCTTCTTCAGACAAATATGGCTTGAGGGGTCCTATTCTTTGGGGTAACTCTATCGCCATCAGCCCTATCGACACCTATGGTGTAAATATACTTCGACAGCGACATACTTTAATCTCCAGTAAGTAATGTTTTATAAATGTATACTTTTATATATATAAAGTGCCCTTCTATACTATAAATTCTAATTTTTTACTTAAGCAACTGTGTCCCACCGAATTTTTAGCTGAGACCGGTTAATGATGCGTAATTTTTAGATAAAGTAATGGTCAACAACCTTAATGCTCTGGCCGGCAATACTCAACTATAAAAATGGTCAGACTATAATTTCTTAAGGAGACGCACCAATCAAATAAACAAAAATCTTTATTCATAATTTCATCGGATCCTTTCGTTCGCATTTTTGAGAATCTTTGAAGTAATTTTGGGTGCTGCAAGTAATTCGTAAGCTAGTAGATATGTTGCCAGTAAGGCTTGTATGAATAATGGTTATTGTTATTGTCATAAGGTAAAACGAACACATATGCAAAAATATATATATTAACATAATAATATATATACTCGAATACTCACACTCTATACACACTGCAAATCATTATTACACACAATCGCAAATTTTCGCACATATTTTCCCCATATGTATTCATGTGAATTTCTAAACTATTGCATTGTGTGTTTTATTGTTGTTTGAGTGTTTTCATTTCGCGTAATTTAATTGTACCTTTTTGTGTCTATTTCCCCTAACTTCCGTGTTTTAAAATTGAACTGATAATTTTTGAATCGGCAAGTTTCTCTTTACAAATCGGTCGTTTTAATCACTCTTCCTGATTTTTGTTTTCCTATGCGAACGGGCAAATACGTAAAACTTATAGTGTTGGGTCAGATTGAATATTGATCTGTTTTAACGATCTTAACACCGAAGTGTTGTGTATCAGGCTTTGATCTCGGAGCTTTATAGTTACCTCACAATACGGTTGTCACTATCTATTATGCTTGTTACTTAATGATTATGGAAGTAAGCATTTTAACTGCGTTTAATAAACCTAACAATATAAACTCAACGGGTGTACAGGACATATAGCGAATAAAACCTGGGAGTTGTGTTGAAAACTTTGTTGCACGCTATAAAGTAACACTGGGTTCCACTCACCGATGCTTAACAGCAGTCTTCGGTGAAAAACCTGAGTTCTGAAAGCCAAATGTATCCATCAACGAGCGTTAGCGCTCCGCACAACCTCCCCACATGGTGACCAGGCTGGTCATCATTTCGGGTGAAACAATAATTTTCAACAACACTGCCTAAGGTACTCGCCAATATCGGATTAGACCAAGGCTATTTTATTGGGCTATGGGCTGCAGGGTAATAATAACGCAAGTGGGCCATAATTTTTCGAACTCTGGAATAATAAATGTTGCAACAAAACCAACTGGGGTACAAACTGCGGGCGATTCCATAGCGACAGTGAATTTTGCTGAACATTATTACTGCTGATATTTATACTTGTATCTGAAACTGTCTAGAGACAGTTTGCATTAAAATTGATCGACAGGAACAAAATGATGCAAACGCCGCCAACAGTCCACAATGCCGTTGAGAATCCAGCTGCCCAGCGATGATTTGAACGAAAGTCAGCAATACAAGCCCCTAACCGCAGATATTCAGGAGTGGCCAGGTAAATCCCAGGGTTTTATAATAATGAATTACTGGCCGTTCATACAGCACAAGAGCTCCTTAATGATTCGGATAATAATAACAATTTACAAAATATTTTGGTAAATCGGAGCGCCAAAAATCGATGAATCAATCAGATCTAACCACGGGCATTTCAAAACGCGCATCTACATCAGTCTACATCGGCTGAAAACATTCAAAACGGTGACAAAATGCGAACAGAGTTAAAATAGTTGCAAGATATGCAAAAAGCATGGACCTAAAAATGACTTACTATTTCGCAAAAACGTAACAGATGCAGCAGCACATTAGTACCTAGAAGCAAACTAGAAAACACTTCTGTAAAGCAATTATATCTCAAATTGTTTATCTATTTCGGATCGCAGGTGGAACCATCATGTAGTACAGGGTAATGGCAACTCGCGAAATGCGGTGCCGAATTCAAAAAGTAGAACAATAATTTCGAGCACACGCCGAAGGCGATCTTGCAACATTACAAGCTCGAGTCAAACTGATCGATTTCAGATCAATCGAACATTTCAGATTGCTGTTTGATACCAGAAGTTCTCGGATATCCGATACAAAGACGGTGGCCGACTCTATCGGGGCGCGACACAAAGGCGGAGTGCTAATCAGCACCGCGGGGTTGTCAGACGTTAAACGCAAAACTAAAGAATATGAAATCATAGAATTCGAAGTGTTGCAGCTCAGCGGATCTACAAAAATTGTCACATCGAATAAGGACATTACAATGTCCAATCCAAAAGCATCCTTTGGATCCGCAGATACATTCTGTAATCAATCAACTTAAATTGGCAGAACCACTCGTCACATCAGAGCACATGGTCAGCATAGATGTGCTCATCGGGGCGTATTACTACTACGATTTCACAGGCATGGAACGCATCCATTGCTCGGATGGACCTCTTTTTCTGGCGTCCACGCTGGGTTCATCGCTACCGGAAGATTGCCCGAGGTTAATACTGGTATCGACAGGGTCGAGACAAAGTGTTGCACACTTTCTAATGACACCGTTGAACCTACAGTTAATAGTGAGCGGTTTTGGAACCTGGAGGACGTTGGAGTTAAATCGCCGGTATATGCGACAGACGACGATAATGCCATGCAGAACTTTATTAACACGTTTAAATTGGGGATCGACGGTATCATATAAAAAAATAAGCTGTTCGTCCGCAGTCAAATCAAGCGTTCGCTGCCGGACGCCTAAATTCTTTGCTCAACTGCATCGGTGATGAAACCTTTATTGCTTACAATAAAGTTCTAGCGGATCAAGAATCTTATGACATCAATAAAGATGCGGCTTCGGCTCAGAAACCAGACGGTCCGGTTCACCACATGTCACTCCATTGTGTTAAAACACCTGGAAAACAACGACAAAACTTCGCATCGTCTACGATGCGTTAGGAATGGCTTCCAAAACTGATATCAGCCTCAATGATTGTTTCCATAGATTTTTGTGATGTCGCATGACCTGTGCGGTTTGATAATGCGATTTCGGTGTTCGTCTTGTCGCCATTGTCAGCGACATCGAAAATGTGTTTCTACAGGTCGGATCGTAGAAAGGCACTTGGGATGTCACCCGATTTCTATGAGTGAATAAGCGATCGGGTCCGGCGAAGGGCGATAATCTAATGACCTTTCGGTTCAACCGAGTACCATTTGCTATTATCGCGAGCCTATTTGAGCTTTCTGTGGTAATTCAGCAACACCTCAAACAATCAACATACACAGTCTCTACAGAAATAATTGGTAATATCTACGCCGACAACATCATCGTAACCAAATCTATGAAAGACGCCACACGATTCTACACTGGCGCCAATGCTATATTTAGTCGATGTAGAGGTTCGATGAATCTCCGCGAATGGTTTACAAATGACAAGGGCAGAGTTTTTTCAAAATTCATGGTGTGCTAAAATGTGTGTTTTTGAAATTTACCTGTGTTTTTTTATTAACCCGCAAATACCCAAATACCCTATTTTAGCGTTACAGGGAAGGTCAAGCAATGAAAGATAACCGGCTACTAACAATTTTATATTAATGCATGCGTTATATGTTTATACAATGTACCAATCAGTTATAATTAGCACTAATTATTTCATATTTCAGAATTTATAGACTTAGGTTCCTCGTTATAGTATAAGGATTTAATAAGAACAAAATTTATTTTAGTAGCGTTTTAATTGAACAATTCAGGTGTGCTAAATTTTGTGTTTTTTGAAATTTCGGTGGGTTTTTTGAAATTTCACTGTGTGTCTGCACTAAGAAAAACACAAAACACTCTGGACAAGGAACTGTTGCGGTTCATGGATAAACACGATCGAAGGTCATCACGTCGACAAAGGTACTCGGACTAACCTGGAACATAGATTCAAACACGCTTACATGTGGCGATATGATAGTCAAGGCAGAATCAGTTAACACTAAGCGGCTAGTGCTCAAATATTTGGGAAAATTATTTGAACCCTGTAGAATCTTTTCAGCAGTAACCATCGTGAACAAAATGCTCATTCAAACGTTATGGCAACACAAATACAATTGGGACGACAAACTACCAGATAATATGGTCCGACAATGGAGCAACAGCTGGCTGGTTCTCCAGGAAATCTTACAGAATACAATCCCAGATGTGTTAATCTCATTAGCTTTAGCGAGAATGTTACATATTATCTAGATGGGTTTGGTGATGCTTCTGAGAAGACTTATTCATAGGTTATTCACTTAAAGGCTGTTACCCCACCCGGCAGAGCTTTTTTAACTTCCGAATAGCGAAAATTACGCATATCTGTTTTTTAAAAATGCGTAACGGTGTACCAAAAAAGCTTAATTTTTATCATAAAAAGAAAATCAAAAACTTATATGCATTAATATGAGCATGTAACTGTTTCTATCATTCCGGAACGTATAAGTTATACGGATTCTCGAAAGACAAACTGTTTATGCTGCTATTAATACATGTTGTCATTGTAGCAGATGCTGTTGTGCATTGAGAATCATGTCGAATGTTTTGCGGAGAATATCCGGTCCATATGTAAGCTGCTGAGTTTCTCTGGTCCTAGAAATAAAAGGCGTAAATTAGGCAAAGCTTGGTTAAAAAATGCGAAAGGGTCCTCAAAAACGCATAAATTACGCCAAAAAATGCGACAAAATAAACCGTGCCACCCGAGATCACGTCCAATCTCATTTTTGCCGAATCTCGTGTCGCTCCGCTTAAGATACTAACAATATCCCGCCTCGAACTGATGGCGCACTAATCGGAACACGGCTTCTATCTTTCGATGAAAATGAACTTAGAATTTCTGTCGCAAAGAAGTACCTTTGGTCATGTCTTTGGTGATCTATGCTGGATCCAAGGCGAGGCGGCATCGATCCTGTTCGTGAAAAATCGCATCAGGGAGATCAAATCAAATACCGAGATGGAATTTCCATACGTGACGACTAAGATGAACCTATCAGATTTGTCATCGCGTGGGTGCTTCATAGATCGGATATCGGTAACAAATCGTGGTGGCACGGACCGCCTTGGTTGATGGACGATGACAATAGCAATTTATAAAAGAGCATAGATGCCGGTGCTCATCGAAATTAATACACCAACATAGTGAGACCTGCAACGACGTTGGTTGCTCCCGAAATATTAGAATGTATAGTAGACATAAAGCCATTCTCCAACTTGAAGAGACTGTTGCGAGCAACCGGGTGGATCCTGCGATTTATACACAACACGCGAAATACATAGCGGACGATTTGAGGTTATCCGATACCACTGAATTACAACGGTGGTGGGATCGGTATGTACAATCATGCCATTTTGGCGACACACTACATGCTCCTGGCGACAAGAAATTGGTGGGTCCAATCAAAACCTTGCAACTGTTTCGGGATACCGACGGACTGCTTCGCCGTGGCAAGAGATTTCGATTCGCCGACATCGCATAGACCGCTCTATACCTAAGATTGCTGCCAAAAGATGACCACTATACCGACTTGGTAATTGCGGACGTCCACGAACGACGGATGCACGCAGGCCTTGTGTATACCATATCACAGACCCGATATCATTATTATACACGGTGGTTCTCAGGTGAAACGTGTACTTCACCGTTGTCAATGTGCAAACTGAAACAAGGCGGAGCTTCTCATGTGCCTCTATTTCCTGACCTCCCGGAATTTCACGTGACTAAGCAGCGGCCCTTTTCCGTTGTCCGCATCGATTACCTTGGTCCCCTTTACATAACCTCAAATATCAGTGACGCAATGAAAGACAAAGTACGGATTTGTCTATTCACTTACGCTTTTGTTCGGGCTGTTCACCTTGAGGTCGTGGAACAACTGTAAGTTGAACAATTCATGATGAGTTTCCGGCGGTTTTGCTCGATCCATGGAAGGCCATCTATCGTGATTTCAGATAACGCGAAACAATTCATCGAAACTGATAGGTTTCTGACGAAACTATGGCCGATATTCTAACGGATCATAAATTGCAAAAATTTTCAACAAGAGAAGCTATCAAATAGAAATACATCACTGAGTTCCCTCCATGAATGGCGGTTTCTAGGAGCGACTCATTAGCGTCGTCAAAAACGTGCTAAAGAAATCGCTTTACGTTAGACGCGTTTATCTGGTCGAACTGCAAACCATCGTCTGGTGAAATTAGCATAATTGTGAACACAAGGTTTCTAGGAGCGACACATTAGCGTCGTCAAGAACGCGCTAAAGAAATCGCTTGACGTTAGACGCGTTTCTCTGGTCGAACTGCAAACCATCGTCTGGTGAAATTAGCACAATTGTGAACACAAGGCCTCTTCTATATCCAGAAGCCTCTGCTAACCACAGCGCCTTTCCGCGGCGGCGGCACTCGCTGCGGTCTAGAAGTACAAGAAGATGGATTCTGCTACTCATCGGTGGAGAGAGCTGTGGAAACGATCACAAGCGGTTGTCGACAGATTTTGGCACATTTGGAGTTCACAGTATTTGCAGAGCTTGTGGATGTCGTCCACGGTACATAGACAACGAAATGTTACTAACGCAGAACCATCGGTCGGTTCGGTGGTGCTGATCAAAGACGATCTACCTCACGGAAACTTGGACGCATAACGAAGCTATGTTTCGGTTCTGACAGACTATCGAGATCGGCGGATGTAACCTTTGCGAGTAAAAAGACGGCTTCAAGGCTTCTTCGTATCCTATCCTACGCCCTCTAGAAATTACATCTGTGGAAGTCGTATCAAATACTGCAACAAATGAGCCGGTTTCGGAGATGGAAAATTAGAAGGGTGGAGACGAAAAATGCCGGGCGGCAGCACAAGTGGCAAACAAAAAATACAGCAAAACTTGGGGGATAGGCAAAGCGGGTCGTCCTCTGAATCGGATTCAAACTAATTTAAGTGAGAATATTCCCACCTCACTTTGCCATATTCGGATTACACAATGCCTTGTGTGTATAAGGCTCCCACAACATATATCGTCCTCTTTTGTCGATGAAATTGAGAGCGTCGTTTAGTCCTCATCACACAAATTCAATATTTCAAGGTCTTGCTATGCTTAAAGAATATATTTCAATTTTTGTAGGAACTCACGTTATGAAAATGTAGCAACTGTGCAGCATCGTCTCTCGCTCTGGTATCCGTATAAACTGAGATTTAACGGTCATCAAATGTCGTCAATTGAGAAAATCCATTGGAAAGCCACGCTGCAACAAACTGGACAAGGCAACGTCTCCTACCGCGTAAGAGTAAACTGCACCTGGAGCACTTTGCGTCAGAAATTAAAGACTGTGTGGCTCACAGTGCCAAATATATTCACTCGGAGTGGCACTTTAAGGCACGGCACGTTTACATGGCCATTATTCTTGATCAGTTACAGTAACAGTCGAGCCCATTTCGGGCATCGTTTAAAGCAGTCGTCACCGAAGCTGAAAATCCACAGAAGAGACAATTTTTGGTGTCAACGTCTAGCTGCGAGTGTGTTTGGTCAACGGGGCTCCGTCAATCCTAACTGCCGCCTCAGCGCTACCCAGGATTTAACTGCTTTGAGGATAGTCTTGAAGACCTAACTGTGCGGTACTTGGCTGTAAATATTAATTCTCTCGTTGGAAACGCGAAATTTCATTTATAGCGACCTTAGCATCCATTCGCATTATTTTCGATCAGTTTTATTGCTAGCTGATAACCAACGTCGCAATGTCAAATTCATCACGCATGGACGTCCCATGTCCATGTTCAGTGGCTGCTTCTTGGATCTGGTATACGCGGTGGATTAATTGCAGATTCGTCCCCGTCAGTAAAATGTTATCATTACTTCGTGCGGAGTGAACTATGCTCAACTGAACATCGAATTTCAACTAACTATTCACATTTCTGCAATCGGTATTCGCATTTTAGTGAACGCGAACAAGGGCTCTGCGAATTTGCGTACGGGCACGTTTTTTATTCATTTCGGACGGTTGTCCGCATTTACCAAATGACATGCTGAATCGGAAAGCTATGTTTGCGGTCTATGTGTGTATTGTAGTATACGCAAAAAAGCGATTACCAATTGCGGTTTCCCGTGTACGCGGTCAGAAAAATGCGGTGCTGAATCACAAAATAGCGACCGCAAACATCACCTACATGCTGGTATATCACAAATCTTTGTTCGCGTACGTAAGGAACCATTACTGTTTAATTCATAACTGGTTCGAGATGTGATAAATTTATTACTGAATTGTATGTCTTATTCGCAATTGTATATCGTTACAGTTGAAACATGTCCCTATTCAGTGCAGTTGGATTTATGACGTGTTTTCTTTATGCCGTGGACCTTCACGTCATCACTGAGTATAGCGGTTTTGTTACTGTATTGACTCTTGCGACTCAGATCTCGTAACGGCACCGTTAATAATTTTTTATAATTTCGTAGTTGGCCTACAAAAATTTTAGGTTTCTGACTTCTTCATTTATGTTATCGTTTGGCTAAACAGTTCTGTTTAAAATTGCCATAAAAATAATAGGTACATGGTGTCCAGAATGAAAAATGAATGTGAAAGAGTAAAATAATTGTATATGATTGGACAGAAACCGGCAGAATTGAAATGAAATTGAACGAACAACCAGGGAAAAGCAATCCATTAAAGTACTTTGTACATTATTTGAAAAAATATATTGATGTTCCGTTGACAATGCAGTGGTAACTTATTATAACAGACATAACACATAACGCTATAATATTTAATGACGTATGATATAACAGCTTTGAATTTGCATGTTTGGCAAAATTGTTGGGCATTAATATTTTTGAGCGGAGCTCGGCGAAGCCGAGCGAAGCGTTTTTATTTTCTGTCTGGGAGTAAAAATGTCGATGTCCGTCCGTTCGTTCGGTCCGACGGATCTCAAGAACCACTGAACCGATTTTAAAAAATTTTTTTGTTTTAAATCCTATCATATCAGAGTGTGCACCTGATATTTGGGATTAAAAATTTTGAGTTGTTAATTAGTAAGTTGCTAATTAGTTAATTTTATGCAGCTAAAATAGCAAATTTTGCAAATATTTGTGTTATTTATTGAAATAGAATCGTTTCGATCAAACCATTATAGGGTTTTTGGGTCGAAGAATTCAAATATTATATTTTTACCAATGATAAAGCCTTATGCCCTATGCAATGTAGTTACAAGAACATAAAATTGAGTACATTCGTAATGCCACAGCCCAAGCTCCGCTCACAAATTTAGTTCCACTACCGACTAGTTAATTACAATTTTCCTAGTAATTGTCCTATATGCACAAAGTCTGCTGTCACAAGTGAATATCGAGGGGGACGCCTGTGGTTTCCCCAGGGAGGGCAAGCAGTTTGCGGTGAGGAAGGTCGTCAGAAGGACCTATTTTCGTATATATGAGGTTCATTTTTGCCAGTTCTTGCCCGATCTTCGCGCATTTCACCCCAATTTTTGCCTCTTTTTCCTCGATTTCTGCTCTTTTTTGCGAATATTTTTCGCGCGTCGAATGCGTGGAGGCGGGTGTCGAGCCGCAGAGGCGATAATCCCTTCTCCCCCTTTGAGCACACATGAATTATTGCATTATTGAGCGGACCTTGGCGAAGCCGAGCGAAGCGTTTTTATTTTCTGTCTGGGAGTAAAAAGGTCGATGTCCGTCCGTTCGTTCGTTCGGTCCGACGGATCTCAAGAACCACTGAACGGATTTTAAAAAAACTTTTTTTGTTTGAAAGCCTATCATGTCAGAGTGTGCACCTGATATGTGGAATTAAAAAATTTTGAGTGGTTAATTAGTATTTAGCTAATTAGTTAATTTTATGCAGCTAAAATAGAGAATTTTTCAATATTTGTGTTATTTATTGAAATAGAATCGTTTCGATCAAACCATTATAGGGTTTTTGGGGTCGAAGAATTCAAATATAATATTTTTACCAATGATAAGCCTATGCCCTATGCAATGTAGTTACAAGAACATAAAAATTGAGTACATTCGTAATGGTGCTACCAATCTCCACTCACAAAATGTAGTTCCACTACCGGCTAGTTATATGACGAACAGTGCAGAATTTGCCGCTCATTGCTAACAATTGCGCAATATGCTCATATTATATTGCAAAAATTGTAGGATAGCAATACCACGTCACGTCTTTTAATTAATTTCTTAGGCATATTTACTTCTTATTTACAATAATACAGCTGTGTAGTTCCGCATTTGATAAGTTTAATTGGATGCTCGAACCTTTTATACTGAGAAGACTAAATGCTGCCGTTGGAATTAATTAAGTGCTGTAAACGTTAAAACTTCCAGCTGAAATGACGAAATCTTAACTTCTGATATAAGCAACTTTGCGTAATTGTACAATTTTGCAATATAATATGACATATTGCGCAATTGTTAGCAATGAGCCGGCAAATTCTGCACTGTTCGTCATATAACTAGCCGGTAGTGGAACTACATTTGTGAGCGGAGATTGGCTGCAGCATTACGAATGTACTCAATTTTATGTTCTTGTAACTACATTGCATAGGGCATAGGGCTTTATCATTGGTAAAAATATTATATTGAACTCTTCGACCCAAAAAACCCTATAATGGTTTGATCGAAACGATTCTATTTCAATAAATAACACAAATATTGCAAAATTTATTTTAGCTGCATAAAATTAAACTAATGTGCTACCTATGAATTAACCACTCAAAATTTTTTAATCCCAAATATCAGGTGCACACTCTGACATGATAGGCTTTCAAACAAAAAAAGTTTTTTTAAAATCCGTTCAGTGGTTCTTGAGATCCGTCGGACCGAACGAACGAACGAACGGACGGACATCGACCTTTTTACTCCCAGACAGAAAATAAAAACGCTTCGCTCGGCTTCGCCAAGGTCCGCTCAATAATGCAATAATTCATGTGTGCTCAAAGGGGGAGAAGGGATTATCGCCTCTGCGGCTCGACACCCGCCTCCACGCATTCGACGCGCGAAAAATATTCGCAAAAAAGAGCAGAAATCGAGGAAAAAGAGGCAAAAATTGGGGTGAAATGCGCGAAGATCGGGCAAGAACTCGCAAAAATGAACCTCATATATACGAAAATAGGTCCTTCTGACGACCTTCCTCACCGCAAACTGCTTGCCCTCCCTGGGGAAACCACAGGCGTCCCCCTCGATATTCACTTGTGACAGCAGACTTTGTGCATATAGGACAATTACTAGGAAAATTGTAATTAACTAGTCGGTAGTGGAACTAAATTTGTGAGCGGAGCTTGGGCTGTGGCATTACGAATGTACTCAATTTTATGTTCTTGTAACTACATTGCATAGGGCATAAGGCTTTATCATTGGTAAAAATATAATATTTGAATTCTTCGACCCAAAAACCCTATAATGGTTTGATCGAAACGATTCTATTTCAATAAATAACACAAATATTGCAAAATTCTCTATTTTAGCTGCATAAAATTAACTAATTAGCTACTTACTAATTAACAACTCAAAATTTTTAATCCCAAATATCAGGTGCACACTCTGATATGATAGGATTTAAAACAAAAAAATTTTTTAAAATCGGTTCAGTGGTTCTTGAGATCCGTCGGACCGAACGAACGGACGGACATCGACATTTTTACTCCCAGACAGAAAATAAAAACGCTTCGCTCGGCTTCGCCGAGCTCCGCTCAAAAATATTAATGCCCAACAATTTTGCCAAACATGCAAATTCAAAGCTGTTATATCATACGTCATTAAATATTATAGCGTTATGTGTTATGTCTGTTATAATAAGTTACCACTGCATTGTCAACGGAACATCAATATATTTTTTCAAATAATGTGCAAAGCACTTTAATGGATTGCTTTTCCCTGGTTGTTCGTTCAATTTCATTTCAATTCTGCCGGTTTCTGTCCAATCATCTACAATTATTTTACTCTTTCACATTCATTTTTCATTCTGGACACCATGTACCTATTATTTTTATGGCAATTTTAAACAGAACTGTTTAGCCAAACGATTACATAAATGAAGAAGTCAGAAACCTAAAATTTTTGTAGGCCAATAAGAAGTTAAATTGCCGTTACGAGATCTGAGTCGCAAGAGTCAATACAGTAACAAAACCGCTATACTCAGTGATGACGTGAAGGTCCACGGCATAAAGAAAACACGTCATAAATTCAACTGCACTGAATAGGGACATGTTTCAACTGTATAAATTTATCACATCTCGAACCAGTTATGAATTAAACAGTAATGGTTCCTTACGTACGCGAACAAAGATTTGTGATATACCAGCATGTAGGTGATGTTTGCGGTCGCTATTTTGTGATTCAGCACCGCATTTTTCTGACCGCGTACACGGGAAACCGCAATTGGTAATCGCTTTTTTGCGTATACTACAATACGCGCATCAGACCGCAAACATAGCTTTCCGATTCAGGCATGTTCATTTGGTCAATGCGGACAACCGTCCGAAATGAATCTAGAAAACGTGCCCGTACGCAAATTCGCAGAGCGCTTGTTCGCGTTTTCACTAAAATGCAAAAGAATGCCGATTGCAGAAACGTGAATAGTTAGTTGAAATTCGACGTTCAGTTGAGCATAGTTCACTCCGCACGAAGTAATGATAACATTTACTGACGGGGACAAATCTGCAATTAATCCACCGCGTATACCACATACAAAAAGCAGCCACTGAACATGGACACGTCCATGCGTGATGAATTTGACATTGCGACGTTGGTTATCAGCTAGCAATAAAACTGATCGAAAATAATAAAAATAGATGCTAAGGTCGCTATAAATAAAATTTCGCGTTTCCAACGAGAGAATTAATATTTACAGCCAAGTACCGCACAGTTAGGTCTTCAAGACTATCCTCAAAGCAGTTAAATCCTGGGTAGCGCTGAGCCGGCAATTGGGACTGACGGAGCCCCGTTGGCCAAACACACTCGCAGCTAGACGTTGACACCAAAAATTGTCTCTTCTGTGGATTTTCAGCTTCGGCGACGATTGCTTTAAACGATGCCCGAAATGGGCTCGACTGTTACTGTAACTGATCAAGAATAATGGCCATGTAAACGTGCCGTGCCTTAAAGTGCCACTCCGAGTGAATATATTTGGCACTGTGAGCCACACAGTCTTTAATTTCTGACGCAAAGTGCTCCAGGTGCAGTTTACTCTTACGCGGTAGGAGACGTTGCCTTGTCCAGTTTGTTTCAGCGTGGCTTTCCAATGGATTTTCTCAATTGACGACATTTGATGACCGTTAAATCTCAGTTTATACGGATACCAGAGCGAGAGACGATGCTGCACAGTTGCTACATTTTCATAACGTGAGTTCCTACAAAAATTGAAATATATTCTTTAAGCATAGCAAGACCTTGAAATATTGAGTTTGTGTTATGATGAATAAACGACGCTCTCAATTTCATGACAAAAGAGGACGATATATGTTGTGGGAGCCTTATACACACAAGGCATTGTGTAATCCGAATATGGCAAAGTGAGGTGGGAATATTATCACTAAATTAGTTTGAATCCGAGTCAGAGGACGACCTGCTTTGCCTATCCCCCAAGTTTTGCTGTATTTTTTGTTTGCCACTTGTGCTGCACCGGCATTTTTCGTCTCCACCCTTCTAATTTTGCATCTCCGAAATCGGCTTATCATTTCTTGCAATATTTGCTACGACTTCCGTAGATGTAATTGCTAGAGGGCGTAGGATAGGATACGAAGAAGCCTTGAAGCCGTCTTTTTACTCGCCAAAGGTTACATCCGCCGATCTCGATAGTCTGTCAGAAACGAAACATAGCTTCGTTATGCGTCCAAGTTTCCGTGAGGTAGATCGTCTTTGATCAGCACCACCGAACCGACCGATGGTTCTGCGTTAGTAACATTTCGTTGTCTATGTACCGTGGACGACATCCACAAGCTCTGCAAATACTGTGAACTCCAAATGTGACAAAATCTGTCGACAACCGCTTGTGATCGTTTCCACAGTTCCCTCCACCGAT
>JASANE010018889.1:0-27958 GCA_030248225.1 Trileptium ribeirensis
TTGCTGCCCTCTTTGTTGGGCTGAACTGACTTAGGTCTACCAGCCCAGAAATCCGCCACCCTGCAGGGTCCAGAAATACAGCAATCAACCTCTGGCATTTTAACTTGGGCTGTTATGTTTATATAGGTGTGGTAGTATGAAAATATGGACACACCACTGTGCATGGCTTCAACAGTGTACTGTGAACCATTATACTAATAGCAAACATAGTGTGGAAATGCCCTACAAATCAGATGAAAATCAATTACCAAAAATGTATAACAGAAGGAAGCCAAATATCTACAATAACAAAGAAAATTTTAAACCATTATATATAAACTTGGAACATACTATATAAACAATGGACTACATGGATCAATACTGATCAATATCCATAAATATGAATGTGTTTGCTACTAGATATTTCCTTTAAGCCAGTCTGTTTAATGGTCAATATAACCTGAGGCGATCATCAGAAAATACAATTGATGAAGTAAACAGATCATATTGTTTAGTAAATTTGGAAATTGTATGTTTAAATGTAGTAAATTTAGGGTGTCAGGTATCCATAGGAGTAGGGAAGTAGGTAGGAATAAAATGGTTAGAAACCCCTGGATTAGTTTGTGAAACCCGTATAAAATTAGAAAATCAAATACTAACGTATTTAGTTTTGGAAAGAAAATGGTGAAAGTGGAGGAACACCAAAGGTTAAGGAAAATAGGATTGTGGGACAATTAGAGTGTTCTTAACCTAGAGAAGGGATGAAATGTGGTCCCACCTTAGGATAGAATCTGTTCCTAGGTGATAAAGTTCTGATAGATTTATAATTTTACCAATAATGTGAAAAAGTTGATTTTTGGATAAAATTGAGTATTGTGTCAGGGTATAGAAGTAATGTATCACCAAATAGAGGTATTTAAGGGGTTCACCCGAGTGAAAAGAGGTGTTACCCTACAGTGGACGAAATATGTTACACCCACCAGAAGGAATTAATAATAGACCAGAGAGAATTATTATTGAGTCTTTTGTCATTTAACCCAAAAATTAGGGAATTATAAATTTGTGAATTTTAACCCTTATTCAGGAAATAATTGTCCCCGAAATAGGAGTCAAATGGGGTAATTGCGGTGGTTACCCAAGGTGCGGCCGCGTGCCATTCCACTCAGGAAGCATAACCACCACCCCCTCTTGAAAATGAAATTAATCTTAGTATTTGGTTGAAAATATTAAATATTATCAGTTTTTAGTTTCAGATTAGTATTTTGAAATATAGGAACCCTATAGCCCAAATAAAGAAAATTATGGATCCCTACGCCCGAAATAGTAGAAAATGTCCCGGCCAGAGAGGTTATAGGAATCGCCCCTTTGGGAGAGTCAATGTCTCCCCAGGGAAGAAAAATTAATTCATGTTAGTTTTAAGGTTGAAATTGAAATCAGTAAAGTGTAATGTCTGGGGAGAGAAAATACAAGGTTGGACCTGCCCAAAAGTTGACAATACCCTCGTATTTGTTTTGGTTTACCTCAAATAAGAGATTACATAAACATAAAAATTTCATCTAATTTGCTCTAATTTTGAACACAAAAATCGAGCAAAAAGTTGACCATGTCAACGGACCTCTGATTAGATTTTAAAATTTTCAGTATAACTTAACACTTTATTATATGTAGCATATATTCGATTCTATTTTGGGCATAAGTCTAATATCGGGGCCCAAGAAATGAAAAAAATTTTTTGCTCCGATTTGCCTAAAATTTTGCATACGGGGGTTTTCCAGTATGGGGAATTCATTTTTGACACTTTTAGCGAAAAAAAATTTTTTGACCAAAAAAATTTTTTTGACCCAAAAAATTTTGAAAAAAATTTTTTTTGCCGAAATTCACCCAAAACCATTTTTTGATGCCAACAGAAAAATCAACATATTCAACTTACTTTTTGGATTTGATGCAGTGCAGCTTGGTGAGCGCAACTAAGCAGCATCTCTTAAATTTCGTCGAGAGTCCTTCTTCATAATACACTTTGCGAACATAGAGCCGGAATTCGGGCTTCCCTCCTCCTTTTGCTGGCTTGGGACAGTCAAGCAAATCTTTGCTTGGCGGAGTTTCCGCCCCATACCCCGTCCTACCACCCACTGGGCGCTGCGTTGCTGGCTGTCTTAGCTAATTGCAGGGATTCCTCTCTGCAATATGACGCAGCATGTTGAGGAATGCAAGTTGAAATGTTTGACCGTAGCGTTGGCGCCTCTCGACGAAATTTAAGAGATGCTGCTTAGTTGCGCTCACCAAGCTGCACTGCATCAAATCCAAAAAGTAAGTTGAATATGTTGATTTTTCTGTTGGCATCAAAAAATGGTTTTGGGTGAATTTCGGCAAAAAAATTTTTTTTCAAAATTTTTTGGGTCAAAAAAAATTTTTTTTCGCTAAAAGTGTCAAAAATGAATTCCCCATACTGGAAAACCCCCGTATGCAAAATTTTAGGCAAATCGGAGCAAAAAATTTTTTTCATTTCTTGGGCCCCGATATTAGACTTATGCCCTATTTTGTGATAGAAGGTCATAAAACATTGGGCCAGTGTTGCTCTTTCCACTGTCATATATCTTTTTTATTAGTTTAGCCAGCGGACTCATTGGAGTACACCGTTGCGTACAAAGGCGTAAATATTGATATATTTATTATGTATAGCAACGATGAAATCATGTGGCGCGGCGGTATGATTCCATCAGAAAGAGTCAAATTAAAGTAAGTTTCTGCGTACCCGACAGATTGTCGCGCAACATGGAACTTATCTATGTCTATAAATATTTCACTGCTTAACTGAGGTACTCAAGCACAATCCATTAGAGCCAATAAAATCACGTTTCTACGTGCTTTAATTTATCGGCTAAAGCCCTAAAACAAAGCAAAATGCACTATTTTCAGTACAAAATAAAGAAGAAATTTATATAAATATTGTCAGGAAAGTTACATATTTGAGCGACGTATATACTATCGACTATCGTTTGCGTAAAAAAGTATATATAAAAAATTCAATAATATTTGATGCAAAAGTTACCTAGCCTCCATTAATTAACTTACTCAAATTATTCGCGGTTGCCGTAGTAGCACCAACTATCTACATAAGTTGTGACAATTGATGAATTTTTCTAATCAGGGTTGTCCAGCTTCCATACCTATAAAATTCAATATGGTATATCGATACTTGTCACAGCAATAAATCTTAAATAGTTACAAAACCTCATATAACTACAGTCGAATCAATATTAGAATTAAAAACATATAGTCATTTAGAAAATATCCAACGCCCGAAACTTTATGCCAGTTAAGTGACCCAACCATAGCCAAGTTTAATGCACATGTCCCGACCGAACTTGTATTCAAGCTGAGTAATCGAATCTTAACCAATCTTAGGAAAAGCATGCAATGGCGTATCCAAAAGGGGGACTAGGGGACACGCCCCTGTAAGTACGTAGGATTGAAAATAGTAGGAAAACATGAAAGCCACAAAGAAGTTCACATAACTAAAATTTTCTACTTTTATATGTGACGTTGTTTCAAAACACCCTTTGTATAAATTTCATGTAACAGAAATGTAATCGTCTTTACAGGCCGATTTTCGGCGGCAAACTAATATTGACATTATTCAGACATTACTCAACACCGATATTCGGCGAATAGGTTTATATATTTTAAAAAATCCGCAAGAGAAAGATTTGTAATAAAAAGATTTTGTATAGGATAACACACTGTCGCACCAATTAAAATTTTTGGAATCTGAATGTCGCATAGCTATATTTTCCAGACGGCAAATGTGAACAGAGGCTAAAACATGCAAACTGATGCAAAACCTATTCCTTTGTCTACAATGGACTAAGCAACAGAACGTGGACAAATTCCTTTAAACGTATTTTTTCGCTGAACCAGGAAGTATCGAAAACATCTCTAAAATTGCCAATGAGCAAATTATATATACGGTTCTTTTTCTCTGTTCCATCAAGAAAGAATGGCATTGTCCAAATTCTGCTATTATTTTGGAATATGTGTGTTTCCAAGTGCAGCTGAGCCTTTAGTGCTCCAAATTTGGGAATATACACAGTCTTTGTATCAAATCCACAATTTTATAAAAATAAACTACTAGTAAATCTATCGAGATTGCATAGCGAATTGAAAAATAGGTACACTTGTGCCTTTTGCTTATGCAGCCATTCAGCTCTCGATAGCATACGTCGATATGCTATATCATTTCGAGGAATAAAACATTGAAAAGTACCTGTAAAGTACTGCCAACTACCATAACGAATGCCTCTGCATCTGTGCTCTGCCACCAAGTTCTTATAGCCCCGGAAATAAATTTTCCATGCCCGAAAACCTCCAAGTGAAACTTTTCAGCCGCCGAGGACTACTGAACAAATTTTCGAATTTTGGAGCGAGGAACCACGATGGTGACATACCTCAAACCCCATAACTCCAGAACCGGAGCCTTAATCGTAAGACAAAAAGGCATTGGCATTTCTATAAAATAAAACCAACCAGAGAAAAATATTCGAAAGCTAAGATAAAAATAACCTTACTTCCGTGAAAGGTACTAAAATGGGATAAAAACGCTCATTTTGACCTCAGACCCTGTAACCACACCTAAAATAAAGAAACGCTCCGGAGTGTACACGGTAATCGGCTATGCCGTTTGAATGAGCCCAAGATCATGAAAATCGGTTTAGTTATTCCCGAGTTATGGCCGATCACACCCACACCCAGACGGTATTTAAAAGCTCTCACCCCTGCAACACAAAATCTCCCCTACGTTACTCTACGCTCTTATAACCTATTTTGCTATTTTGTAGCAAAGATATAGTCTCCAAGTTAAGAGTTTTGCTACTATTGCCTTTCTGTAAGGTAAATGTCGCGGCGCCGACAATCCAAACGAATTTCTGTTTGTTTCTAAAATATAAGTTGTTGCCGTTAATATATTGACAAATTTATTGCAAAGCTAGGCATTATGCCTCATTTATGATAAGATGCGTGCGTAGGGCTAAATTATGTCACGCGTCCAACTCAACCAGTTCAGGTGAACTATAGCGTAGCTGGACTACTATAGTACATTGTTATAGCTTAGCTAGTCGTAATGTGACAAACAGGGAGCGTTGCTAGGCTCCGCGTGACAAACGGAGCGTCCGGCTGCACTGTCAGTTGAGAAATTTTATTTAGTAATGTGCTTAGTGTAATAGGAATTTTATTTATAGTATTTGCACACATATTCTAAGTTATATATTTGTTTTAATATATACGATTAACGTTTTAAGATGTATGCCGCTTTTGGAGAATTATTTAGATACGTATAGTAAAACGTAATGTTCGCGGACTAAATAGTCTCTGGCTTAAGTTATAGGGCTCAGCTGAACGCCTCGTGACAAAAGCACAGTCCGGCTCGACACTCGATGACAAATGCATAGCCTAGCTAGGCTATTCAACATTTAAATAGTCGAGGTGGACTGTATGCGTGACATAGAAGCTAGCCCATTTGAACGCGTGACATAATTAGGACCATGCGCACGCATCTTATTGTAAATGATGCATTATGTTCTCATGTTGCGATTTTTATTATTGCTCTTTTTGCTTATCTCTTTATTTATTCCTAAAGTCCAATTTTCACTGTGGTTGGGAATTCTGTAACGTATGCGCTTAGTATGTATCAAATTTTGTCTCAAACTGCACCGTTTGAGAAAAAAAACTAAATTTGTTCACCGAAGGCAAATGATACTATGTGGATGCTTCGCAGAGATAGTAGGGTGAACACCTTAATTTCTGCTTTATATACTAGTCAGAAAGCAGATTAATGCACTGTAGATGTTCAGAAAATTTTATTTCCAACACCCGGGATCAAATAAATGGCATAAATATGTCCACAAACCCGCACTAAACAATTATGCAAAATCGAAGTGATCGATACAAATCTTCACAGTTAATAGCAGAAGTCTGAATATAATAATGATTCTTCTCCGTTGTTCCATTCTTCGACAGATGTCATTAGTAACATGTTGAACTTGACTAGAATTATGAAACAGTCAAATAGGATTTTTTTGTCGGTTGTAGACAGCAAATGCAAGTTTTCTCTAACTAGATTGATTGATCAAATTTAAAGTTTAAACAAATATTTCTCAGCTGCCCGTGATACAGGAGTAAACCTAAAGCCATATATATTTAACTTGTAAATTCAGGTGCGCAGTGAATATAGTGGTCAGATTGGTTCATCTCAACGAGGCTGCATAAGAATAAAATTTTAGAGATTTTGGTCCAAACCTTTTATGCCATAAATCCTGCACAGTAAGTAATGTGGAGCTGCTGTTGGTGGTAGACTTATTCCATATAAAATTTTATGCAATACCCAAATTTGATTCAAATTGGGTCCAGTTATTACCATGTTACAAATGAAAACGCCAAGGATTACGCTAATTTTGTTCCAAAATGGTCATCGCAAGACGGAGGTTTGGAGCTCCACTTTTTAATGACAAACATTAAAAATTAACTAATGGTGTTATACTAAAATGAACGTAACCGGCCGACCTCCTTCTTTTTGCCGGTCCCTCCATTTTTCAAGTGTTTGCGAAGCTTCTGGTTCTAAGACCGTTACTACTCTACAACAAACACTGTAAATGTGATAGTTATAGCATATTTATGCTGTATAATGTTATATCTTAAAATTTCAGCTAAATCGAGCCAAGTTACAAACGATCACATTCATATTTGAGTTGATTTTTAGCACGAATGAGACATTCAGCACTGGGTCCCTAATGGGTAGAGTTACAGATAAACAAGCATGCATGAATAGAATCAAACAGAAAAATAATTAGCAACATCCTTTTATCTGTCTCTGACTCACACCTGTTGAAATAAAATGTGATTGTTTTATATGCAAGTAAAAAACTAGCTATGTGATTAAAATTAATATAAAGATTTGGATTTAATAATATTTGGGAGCAAAATTTATACATTTTGCTAAATATATTCAAACAGAAGTAGAGCTAATGGAGGATACAAATATGGCTCGTCTGCCGTAATACCATCGACTTTGTGGAAAATCGGAGGTCGATATCTACTTTCGTGTAGAGTTTACTTTGAATTCTTATTTTCTGAATTAATGTTTGCAAGGTCGCAGGTTCTATAAAACCTAACTGTAATAACGATAGATTTATTCTATTAAACCCGTAAATTTATAAGAAGCTTTTATAAGAAGAACAAACTTTTTCCGCAATCTTGACCGTTCCCGGTATGACTACTAGAATTCGCCAACCATATTAAATTTGGTGGAAAATTATTTGTTATAAACGTTTATTTTTTGCTCACAGATATACGTTCCCGCTCGCAGTCGATCACTGTGCTGCGATTTTGTTGCAAGAGTTGTTTCACGTGCCCTGTGACACAGTCAGCCGACTTATTGCGGAATATGGCTCGAAATTTATGGAATCAATCCATTCATCCGATTATATTTGGCATTCCAGTGCACATAATGTCCAGCGGCTCAATATATACTCGGTTACAGAAATGAAAAACGTTTATAGAACGAATTTGCGACAGATGCTCAAAGTCAAGAAACACAATACGAGTGAAAGCACTACAGCCTACGAAGTACACTAATGCTGAGGATATTTAGTTGATGCAATTGGTTCTAGACCGGCAGAACAACAACATTCGGCTAGTCGATTATATTTATGGCAACAATAATATAATACACAACCATTCCACCATGGCTGTTGTCTTTCTGCGCCTCAATTCATGAAATGTTCGTTTAGAGCAAACGTTTACGAATCATTAGACGGTTTCTCTTTGTGTTTGTTTATGTTTTATTAATCCACTATACCACATATATTATGACATTTATCAGCTACGTGCAAATATAATTCAAGAATTTCTTTAACACTGCTTGCAGTGATGGTATGGAAATGGATTTTGGATTTCTATTTCTATGTCTTTTCCACGCATATTTCTTCACATTTTCGTGGCGACTGTCATGAAATGTCCTTGAATATATCCCTGAAAATTTCTGCAAAAGTTTCGCTCACTTAGAACATTTTGCATTGGATAGAGTATATACCAACTATTTATTAAGTGCGTATAGCTGTCGCTATTATGTACTCATTGGCTCACAGTGAATATCAGATCACTACCTAGCTTATAATTGTTAGCCTGTGGAGTTAATGCTAGATATTCACATAGGCGCGGCCAGGGTCGCATCTAGTCATGGTTCCCTACTTCTACTGCAAGATATAAGACTGACTCCAGTTTTCATGTTCCGGATGCTAATTAACATTTAAAAAAATTTTCAAATATTGTAGCATTACATGCATTATTTTATCCTTTCACCACTCAAATTAGTATATGTATCGTGTGTTTGACAAGCTCAAACTGGCAGTAACAATTAAATCCAGGTTGCTTGATTGCAAGGAGCGAACACAAAACGCTGAGCAATCTAGGAGCTGTTGCTTGCTTACTTACAGAATCTCGCAAATAGATCGAACAACAGCGCATAAGCGAGCATTCGCCACATGTCAAACTTGATGAACACAACAGTTGCGGCCAATCGAAAGTGCTATACAGTGAAGAGTTACAAGTAGCATACTAAAGCACTATGTAAAGGGTGCAGAAATGGTAACGGGTGGATCCCCGTAACTACTAGCTAATTACGTCTTGGTAGAGGTATAGTCCGACGGTAGTATATTGGACTACATTATAGACACCATGTTTAAGTCCCCGTTCAGACTCAGAGTATCAACTGGAGTGCAGATTATTTTTGTTCCAACAGATGTCGCTCTCATGAAGCTCAAAATAAATCATTGTTTGAACACGTAGTGTCAGCAACGACATCACAAGGATTGTTCCAGGTGTCCATTCTTTATCGCGAATCATACCGATACTTATTAGATACACAATCAATTGTATGTGGTTATCACTACCACTGCTTGCTTTGTAAAAACATAGAACTAAGTTCCCCAGAGTCCACGTTAGCTCAGATTAGAATGAACAATCACTTGGCCTTACTAGGAATTTATCATTTATACATTTCCCAATGTTTAAGTATCACTGGATGATCTAGGGCGTAATAATTATTGTGATCTTGTGGCAATACTTAATTCATGAAGTGGTCATACAATTTGGTACACTGCCGTTAAAAATTATAAATAATGCACTTATATAATGTAATACAGTTATGTCAAAATAGAAGGAATTCTATGTGCATATAAACATAGCCTGTATGATATTGAAATATGAAAGAATTTGAACTAAAATACAACTGATTAAAATTCAAAATTGCAGTTTGTTTACGATAAAAACACTCCATGTGCATCCATTTTGTGACTTTTATAAAATTCTGACAGAGCAAATTTGTTTCAATTCGCAAAACCCCGGCTATTTCAGGTGTCCATTCTTTCGTTTGTAAACTCAGCCTATTTCAGGACGTTCTGTGCGTCAATTCGACAGCACACTCAATTTGTGATGCCTATTCTTTCGTTCGTAAGGCGAGATTAATAGATGTTTGTCGCTAGTAAATTCTGAAGGAACTTTTGGAGTGGCCATCAAGTTGATTTTCGCATGAGCGAAAACGTACTTAGTTTACCACTGGTTCCGTATTGCGCCTAAAACTGCTGCTGTTTACTTTTAAAAATTGCACGATAAAAGCATAACTAACTTTTAAAGCTATATATTCAAAATTCAATATAATTTGCTAAAAATCTGTAAACGTTCAGGATATACGAGAATAGGTAGAGATCTATCTACCATTATCTAAGAATTTACTGCTGATACTGCGGTACATATTTATTCAATTTTCTTGGTATATCCTGTATAGAATGTTCAAATTAAACAAAGTCAAAATTTCCTCATAATAAAGTGTGCTTTATCTGCTGTTCCTGGTCACGGTTGTGAGGCTATGATCATGCAACATGATCACGCTATGTACGACATCGCGTTAAATTGGTGTATTCTTTACATATGAAGACAGAAATACAAATAATTAATAGCAACGATACAGTTCATTACGGTTAAATGTTCAGGCAGGTTATATCTCGAAAGTTGAAGCAATTTAGGGTATACAAAGAGTATAGTAATATTATTAATCTTGTATTATTTCTCTTACAGGGAGTGGTTTGCGTTATATTCATATGTATATATATGCATATAAATAAATATATAGATTTATTACATATATATATGTATATGAATATGTTTATCTAATGTTTATGGTTACATTTGCGGTTATATATAACACCACGACAACTAAACCAAGATTCGCTTTCAACTGCTGAATCTGCTGTCTATTAAAGCGTTCTATTAAGCTATATAAATTCTTTTCCAAAACCAGCGTAGTTATAAATTTAATTCCTGCTGTCTTGAGATAACATGGTGTATTTGGCGTTTTTGTATGTGTTTATGAAAATATAAAATTATGTATATTATATATATAAAACATCTTGAAACGAGACAAACAACGACCTTTTCAGTGCCGTACCTGACAAATTCAGTGAAAACGGATGAAAAATTTCGGGGTATTTCGAAAAAATGGTCCTTGGACATGTGAATATTGCAAACACAGTCGTTTACGTTACGTGGCAAAACAGGATGCCTTATGCATATATACGAAACCGCAACTGTTTAGGCAGAAAACGTTCATTGCTTTATACAGCAATATATTTTGCCGTTTCGACGGAATTAGTTGCTTAGAATTTTGGCAACCGCACTTAACCATTTGTCGCCCATGATGTACGTACGTGGCATATAATCATTGGCTAAATAAAGTAGACAGCCGAAATCACGATAAGAATACCAAAGGATTTGTATTGACTACTTTTCACCTGCAGTTGGCGGCCCGTCCAGTGGTCTAAATCTAGGATGGATTTTACTTTCGAACCAAAATAGTGCTTCTAAGCAGATTATGGCAGCTCATCCTACAACAGGTGTAAAAAATATCGGAAGTAATGAAAAATATTAACTGAGGTAATAAATTTAGGCCAGCGAAATAATTTTTTAAAGGAATGTGTATGCTCTAATAGCCTTCGTGACACATATTCATATGCCAGTGTGTTATTTACCACACCATAAAGCGTTAAACTATTTCGAATTGACAGTAAACTAGATCATAGCAAATTGTATTAATAATTTTGAATTGGTATTTTATTCGTAACCTAGATTCAACTAATCTTGTCCTTTATTTCAACAATACACTGCTTAGTTAGAATTACATCAGTAACCTTTGGTTTTAGTATAGAAAATTATTGAAAACGATATTAAATGTCCCCAAGTTGTGCTTTAGTCATACCAACATGTTGAATCAGGGTTTCTGCGGCTACCCCCCTCCCCCAGAGGCCTCGAACCCCTACCCGAGAACATGGTCTACCCCACTCTGAGGATAGAACCATCCACTTCGCATCCCACATCACACCCAAGGCGCGCGGAAACTTTTTGCAAAAATACGATGAACATTGACAAAAATGCAGATGGATATTGCAAAAATGAAGAAAATCCTCGCGGAGTCATCAACATGTTTCAACCCCCTCTTGGAGGACCTCCCCAATAACTTCTACCAACTGACAAACCTATTCCTCCCCCGTGTTGACCGCGGCTCCCCTGAGACCTAGGAGCGTCAGAATGAATAACCTTAGTGCAGATGTCCACTCCCGTTTCGTGGCAATAGCATACCGAGAGTTGTCCAAGCACAAGCCGTGATGGGTTGCCAACTCTGATAAGAAAACTGTTCACTTTCCGAACAAGCTCATACCTATTTTACCCTAGAGCAACATTTTACACTTGGCGAGAGCACTGGAGCAACGTAGCTGTAGTCTGCTGCACCAAAAAGATTATGCTCACAGTCGGCTCGAAAACGCCGCTTCATGATTGTAAGACTTGTGCCCAGGACTATGCACGACATATTAGGCAATATTTCGACAAAAAAACTAGATTTCGTTGACGTAGTTCTTGAACCCAAAGATAGAAATGGGCGCATTGTCTTTTTTGTTGTGAACAAGACTATGATCAGAAATGCTAAAGGATCATTATTTTGAGACTCGTTTGATGATCTGATTATTCATCTACGGTAGTGGCCCAGCGACCTGGTCCATCTTGCAAAGCTGAATGAAGGTACAATTCTGTGAAGATGTAAGTGAAACAGTCTTATAAAAAGTGCTAATAAATATGTAACAGAAACCACTGCTTGACAAACAATTGTTACTGGCAAATTAACATTCCTGTCACTGTCGGAGTTATCCAGCGATAATAGTCCTGGGCAAAAGTAAGTATGAAGTGATATGTAAATCACTTAGGTGTTTCTTGGTAGCCAACACTTTGAAATCATTTTTATATAAATTAAAGCAGTGTGGAAGTAACTTTCAAGTAAAATGGAAGTGAAAAAACACAGTGACATCCAAAAAAGTGTAAATAATGTTTCCAAGTAGCACGACAAAGACGAAACTTCACTGAATCATTCAGAATTAAACATTTGCCAAAAATCAGTATAAATTAAAAAAACAGACTACTCGGTGAAGAATGTTTTTACCCAAATTAAATTAAATATACGGTGTCCCATAAGCAACGCCCCAAATTCATACTGTTGCTGAGACTGACATAATATACTTACAACCGTCATGCTTCCAAGAATTGTAACCACGCATATTATAAATATCTACGTATAACAAAATATCTGATACTCTGCTTAGTTTGGCTCAGCAAATAACGGAAGTAAGACTGTATTCAATATAACTAAAATAGCCGTGACGTTGTGCGACAATAGTACAGCAATCGTCTTCACTGCCCCAATATCATAGAATTATTGATTCAATTAATAAACACTCTGATCTAAGGTTCCATTGCAGACTTGCCACGAACAAGGCGACCACCGATGGTGTATGGTGATCCTGCGTTAGCTGCTATTTCCTATTGTTTTAACAATAGTCCGACAAAGCCAATTCGCCGCTGTTGATACCGGCATCAGTAAATCGACTGTGTTCTGTGTTACATGTCATGTGTTGAAAGACAATTGTCTAATGATACCGCGATATGAATTTTAACCTAATATTCAACAGTTACCAAATATTTATAGGTTTCATTTTATCTAGGATGGCGCACCTCCTTATTTTGCGAAGGCTGTGCGCCGTTGGTTGGACGATAGCTTCTCTGACCTTTGGGTGGAACACCGATGCCCTGTCAAATGGCCTGCTCGTTCTCGAAGTCTAAACCCTCCTGTCTTTTACTATTGGGACTATAAAAGTATAAAGTATAAACCGCAAACTATAAGACATGTATGTGCCAAAGAGGCTATATCGGAGGAGCTCTCCCTTCTGGAGCCGGACATGGTTCGAAAATTCCGACGAAGTGTGCGTTTTCGACTGTAAGAATGCATTGATCTTCGAGGCACCCAGGTTCGTACTTAGGGTAAGTGTTATTCATTAAAAACTAAAGTTATATATGAGAGTAGGGCAATCCCGTCTAACATCGTCACTTTGCAAAAACTAAGGATTTACGACACAAATGCTTAAGTTTAAAATGGTATAACTCATGAACCCATTAACTGGTTAGCCCCAAATTTCGCGTAATTGTTGCTGTTGTTATCGGCTTTTGCACTACGGAAAAACAACACGCTTAATGAAAATTTAGCTATTTATAGTGTTTTCGCCAAAAGAACTGTAGTTTTACTGCAGCTCATCATTTCGCAACACTTTTCAAACACCTTCCGTCACTAACCTCATAATGCCGTCATTTAATTTCCTGTTACCGTCATAAAGGAAGAGCTTGATCCCGAATGATAGTATGCTCAAAATTTAAGTGACACATGTGTCATTATACTACTTGCTGTTACATGTCACTGTAAAACTGGTCACCGTTTAAGGTTTGTATGTATGTGCTGGTTCAAGAAGCCTTGTTATTGTTATTCTGAATACTCATCGCATGACACATGTCATATACTTTTTCATGAGTTGACAGTAAAACAAGTTAAAAGTAATCTTGTTAAGAAAGAGTCAATGAATAACCGGATTTAAAGATAAGCTGTAAATTCGTTTGCGTTTATTCGACTATACCCAACGCAAAAATGTAGTAGCACCAGTTACGCCGCCACAGTTCTCATGTTGCCATTCCATGTGCCGTGAGCATTGCACCCAGTCATCACCACTCTTGTCCTTGCCATAATCAACGCCACGCACACTGCAAACCCTGTGTATTACCGTCCGTTTATTTGGTGATTGCACAGGAAATGTATTTATGGCTTTCACGTGCGGTGTTCTAATCGATGAGCATGGTGTGGAATTTGAAGTTTGAGATTTAGGTACAATTTTGGAGATTAACTGTACCCTAAAGCTTTCATAGCTTCTTCGCTGCGGATATCGAGCGTAGTTAAAAAGGAGGAGAAGGCGTTATCCGGAGAAGTGCCCTGGAATGGAGAATGGAATTCGTTTTGCAGCGACTGCGCAGCATTATATCTTGTCAACTCGCTTTCATCATCCTGATGCTCGTCCAGTTGTTTACTATTGTCGATAACGTTGCCCTGATCGCCCGTAGCACTATCTTCGTTTATTGCTAAATTAACCGCTGCTTGAATGAAGCAAAAACCTTCGTATTCGTGTTAAACGGGAAAGTAGTCCACGTCGATGGATCCGCCCAACTCAAGTTTTTCGTAAGCTGCTCCGTTATTGTAAGCAACTGGTACTTATTTACGCTGCTGAAAGCTTACATTTTAACAATAACAAATTTTCGTCAACTCGATACCTTTATTCACGTTCTTTCCGACCAGCTCTCAGGGTGATTAGTAATTGGTCCATTTGCAATTACATGCACAATCTACAACTTTAAGCTTTTTATGAACCGTTCATACCTATGACATTAAGCGACTACTCAGAAATAATCAATGTCCAATTTGGCCCCACCTGAGCTGAAACACCTGTTCAGCACTGCCGATATGACTGCATACTGCTGGGCCAGGTCATTATTTCCACTCTTCTTCTTTCTTCTTCTTCGGGGTTTGTTTCCACTAGGTCTGTCAGCCAGCTGTTATTATTTCCGCTCTGTTAGGCAAAAATACAAAAAAAATCGCAGTATCAACATGCATATTGCAAGATGTGTTAGGATATAGAAGTGGCGACATTAAGCAAGTAGTGCCGGATCAATGTTAGTAGGTCATATTTTGGGTACTGCGACAAACCTTACACAACATAGGTTATCACGATCACAGTCGCTTGAAACGTTAAATTTTTAATGTACACTTAACGGCTCTACGTTTCCATTAATGTCGTTCCCGCTATTGTCATACAAGCTTAGCTATAGCGAGTTCTGCTTAAGAAAAATCACTAATTTTCACGTATATTAATAGCATTAAAACATGCTAACTTAATATAATTATATAAAAACTAAACATTAACTTATCGCAATAAAAACATGCGATGTGCACGAAATCGATAGATGAATATGATGATGTGCGGACGAAATATGTCAGCATGAGCAATGACATTATATCCAAGTTCAAACTGGAAGTATTATATGAGTTATGCAAGTGGCGGAATAAACTGAGTTTACCTTACGCGCATACCAAAATGCTTGTCCGTATGTCTATTATTTGGCGTGCTGGGTCACTTTAATCCTGGGGCGTTACTTGTATGGGACACTTTGTATAAATCAATATCAATTAAATTTAGGAGTGTAAAGCACTGAAATCGCGTTTTACTGTAATTATAAAATCAACGTGGCTGTTCTGTAATTTTGAGTATAATTGAATTAAGCGCTTGACAGTGCCTGAACTGCCAAGCGTTTCTAGCTCAATAACGGCGTACACCAGTCCCGGTGAGCTGTAGTAGGTCTCATATGTACCCCGATCTAATCAGGTGTAGCGATAAGCCTGTTTCTTCCGCTGTATACACCACCTACGAATCTTATAAACAATGTTACTGTGATATATACCTACAATAAAATGCTCAAAATCAGAACTTACGATTTTGATGTTTCAAAAAACTTATCTAGGCATAGACCTTTTGAAACTTTTATGTAATAAAACATAATTTGCGTAATTTTGTGCCAAATCTTACAATTTGGGACCGGATGACTGCAATTGGCAAGATTTTTAACTAATACGGTACGATTTGAGATATGTGTTTACAGAAGTATTTGCATATGTAATATGCCTTCTTGTTGTAGTTTTAAAGTTTGACAAATCGTATAAGCAAGGGCTGCTCACGTCAGGTTCTGATTTTGTTATACCTGATGGCCAAAATGAGATAATTTCTTTATATTTGAATAAGTGCTATTCAATTGGACGCATGCGTCACTCATCATAAGATCTTGAACTCGCCGATGCTACCAAAGAAATTGGAAAACCGTTTTGTAGGTGTTATTTTGATTTAGTAAACTCTCAAGCCAAATAAACTTATCATCAATTTGTTATTAATTAATTTTTATTTAATTATATTTATTATCAACGCAGAAGCTAATTCATACAAACAGGTTATTTTCCAAATATACAGTAAGCATGTTTTTCCCAGGAGCGCAATTAGAAAATAATAGCGGACCGTGCCGCGAGGGAGCAAAATAAATATGGACGACGTTGGATTATCTTTCAAGAGATCCTGCTGCAAAGTCTTTTTTGCAATACTGGATGATGATGGTTCAGAACCAGAAGCGGTCGAAGACCGACGAGCGGGACAGTGTTGAAAGGGATTCTAATATCTGATTTTTTCCTCCATTTTTCGTCTTTCAACATTGACATTTTAATGTCTGAAATACAAAAACTGTCAAGAAGAACTTTAGATTAACAGTCTTTTTCAAATGGTCCCTATTTCTGTAGGGACCATCCCTCACTTGAAAAAGTGAGCGGATACGTCCCCCTTGTCCCCTATTCCAGCACTTGTACTTTTCTGGACGTCATAGAACGGCGGTTAAACAATTTATGTGAATTATACACCATGCGAGTGTACGATTGTTTGTTCAGCCGAATTCTATTTTGAACGTAGCAACAAAATTTTCTTTCTGATTTGTAGAGTTATATAGGTTTTACTATTTGCTTAATAATTGGGTAATTTGCGTTATATGTGCCGGTCGTCTTCAGGGGGTAGAGGCCGGGGGGAGGGCGCTAAGGAGGGTGGTTAAAAAAGTTACGGAATATTCCGTGTGATTTCTTGATATTTACGATGTCAGGAAGACAATGATAAATTGCAGCGTCACTCAGCTCAAACCGTATGATAAATATTATACTTTAAATGCAGTACCATGAGCAAGGACCAGTGTTATTTAGTGTCCGGTGGTTCCTTTGGGAAAGATGGTTCTAGCTGTGGATATAAGCATTGGCCGAAGCTTTGTATGTCTGGGGTTAAACAACAAAGTAATTAGATTAAAATGCAACCCGACATAACAAAACGCATGTCACAGCAGGATTATGCTGTGATGCAGTCTTGTTTAAAAGACTTTTATATCAAGATTGGAAAAAAACGCGCAAGTAAACTAATCAGCTTAATGCGTGTTTATACGCTCATATTTTTACTTAAAATTTGATCCAAATCAGCACAAATTTTCATCCAATTTTGATCACAACTTAAAATCATGCTTTTGCAGTTTCATTGAATTGGAATATTTGAACATGGTTCAAACCTTTGGAGTGTATTATATTAGCCAATCAGGCACAAGGGACATGTGTTGAAAAAGTTTAAGCTCAGAATTTAACACAAAACTTTTAAAAACGGTGATTTATCGCAATGTTTATTCGTGACTCTACTTTAGGCGCGCACACTGGGTTGTGCAATTGTCGAGGCAGTTTACGATCGTAAAAGCAATGAACGCGAATAAATCACGATTTTCCCTTATGCACGCGTACACGATTTGCGATGCACTACTGCGTAAGCTCTGATTTCGCATCGCATTTGGCTGATCGCGACAAGTGAAAACGCGATTACCAATCGCGTTTTTTCACGTATGATATAATACACAAATATACCATCAACATAGCTGTTTAATTCATAATGTAAATTGACGAACGCAGACAAACGTTCGAAATGGATAAACGTGCACGGATGCAAATTCCACTCGTACATCCCAGAGCCCATGTTGGCGTTCACTAAAATGCGGAAGCCAATGGCAAAAATGTGAACGCGAATTTCTGCTCGAATCAATTCGTGCTTTTGACAAAAGAACAACCTTGGTGTACGTATTTAAAGTGGACTCGTCCATTTATAAAAGATTCGTTCAAAGTTTGACCAGATTTTGATCAAAATTTGAGTAAAAAGTGAACGCGTTATATATCGATACGTTAATATATAACAAATTTATTCTTTAAAAAGCTTTACCTAAAAACGTAGAATTAAATGCAAATTGCAGGAGTTCAAGCCTGTTTGGTTTGCGTTGCATAAGTAGGGTTCAGAAACGATAAACTTTGCGGATTCTAGTGCATGAATACATGGTGTTTTGGGTAATTAGTTGTGTCCCCAAACAATAGACGATAAATAATTGCAAATACACTTGATTTTTTAAAACAACAGAAAGTATACGCGATTGCGTTTATCATGCTATAAAAGATCCGAAAGCATTAAAACCGACTGAAATGCAATCACAAATATATTTATGTTCTGCGTTGAGGTATTACATAGAGTAGTCGAACATGACCCTTATTTCATAAAAAAACTCGGTATTTTAGCTTCACTAGCTTAACAAATCGTTTGAACGGGTGTTTGAAACATGATAAGCCAATCCCCTGGGTTTAGTCAATGCAATGGTCGGCCCATTGGTACTTACATTTATTGAAATTTTCAGCAGACCGGATAAGATATACCATGGAGGAAACGTCTCGAGCGACATCCCTCAGGGCTCTATCGGCGAAATATATAATTGTACCTAATAATGACACAGTGTTGGCATACATGATATATACTATATGTGATGATCGATAATCTCATTGTAAAAAAGGTAATCTGCGTTGCTTAATTGTAAAAAAATCGTTATATCCTTCGCTTTTTAGGTAGGAAATCCTGAAGACCTTTCCAAAAAACGCATGCCACAGCTAAACAGCGAGCGCTTTTGCTTTTTGTCAAGTATGGAATCACTAGGCACAGGCGAACCATCCGCCTCGCGAAATATTCTCCCAGTTAAGTGAGAGATTCATCCTTTATCTTGGACAGTCACAAAGCTGTACTCGTTGTAGCCGACATAGTGTGTGCTACAATTGGCTGTTTGCGTTGTTAATATTATTTGGGAAATCTTGTATGCAGAGCGTCTATTTTACGATTGATGCTGCGCTGGACTGAAACACTGCGGGTTGTTTTGTAGCAACAAACTTGGTTCTTGTATATACGCAATGTGCGGTAGTTGAAATTCTAGTTTGAGAGACATGTTCCCATTTGTAATTATTACATTGCTGTTGAGTGATAAAACATATGTGGGCTGTACTGTGACTATATCAACGAAAATGTGCTCACAATTACACATTTTTCGAAATCAATACGGAATTTTTCGAGTCATATTGAAAAAATTATATTTCACATCGTAACAGAAGATAACTAGATAGCTCTGGCTGATAATCCATTCAGTCCTTGATTTCGGCGAGAAAAATCTCTTTACAATGTGGCAGTAAAATGCTTAACTAAATCAATGAAAATGTGGTAGTAAAATTAATCCTAGAATCAACGTCCTAATATACGTTTTACATCAATTACCGAATAATCACGATTGAGATGACAGAAGCTCAGAAGAATTCTATACTGTGTGCTCTTCAGTCCTTTCTCTGGTTCAAAGATTATAGGTGACTAACGGGGGAGTAGTGGTTACCCAACTAAAGGTCGGACCCCTTAAATAAGCGACAGTTACCCAGTCCCACATCCTCCCCTCCCGCTACGCCCATTCGCGCTGAAAATTGCAAGACAATTCACAAAAACTACAGAAAATTTGGCAAAAATTTCGGGCAAATACGCCCAAATTAATGAAAATATTAGCAAAATTTAGTGATAATTGGCAAACATTCAGGATAACTTTTATCGTAATTGGAGGAAAATATTATGAGTTCCTAACAATTTCGAAAATTTATCCCGCCTGAGTTACTCAGTCCAATAATTGGAAATGTAGAAATTATGAAACGTAAGCCTGCAAAATAATTGTAGGAGAATGAAGTTATTATGTACTTGTAAAATCACGTTGACACTTTGAAACACTCAGCTCAAAATTGAGCTCAAACTTTAACAAATTATGGTTAAAGTGTGATTAAAATTTAACTGTACTTATGAAAAAGTGACAAATGACGATGCTTTAAAATTTTTCGCAATGTTTTGTTCAGTTTTGAGTTCAACATTTTTAAGACATTTTCTCCGTCCCTATCTGGCCAAAGTAATATGCTGCAAAGATGTGAACAGTGTTTAAATTTAAAAATTTACTATATATTCAAAGAAATGCTTTCAAATTTTTAGCTCAGATTTTTCGTCCTAAGTAATAATATATATGAAAGCACCTTTATTGTAAGGTGCAAGAGCTTTATATTTCACTGCTATTAGGAGATAAAGTTTCTAGACTTCTATTCATAAATGACTTTGGTTTTCAACCCCATTCTGGTAACAAACAAGAGTATCCACTTTTTGAACGCATTGTTCCGTGAAACATACATTGTTGACAACACACATCGGTTTTTACTGCCGAGTAGGCGCAAAAAATTTACTGCCTAACTATTCGTAGGAAATATAGCCGAATTATAATCTCTTTGTTTCAGTGAACTGCCGCAACTGTAATAAAACACCGTGTCGTAATTAATATACTCCAAAAAACAACTGATAATGTAACAACGATTACCGATTAACAATAATTATCAACATTACAACTCAACAAATAAACAAGAAAGTTGCTGAATACATTGTTATCCCCATGTCATAATGATACGATTCAGGCCAAGAGGTAAGTATTGTATGCATTACATCGAAGTTTAGTAATTATTTGGCTTTTCCAGTAGTATATGCGAGCAGCGAATATACCATCTGCATCTTTAGTGGTATATGAATGCAGGACAGACACAGGTTGCCGCTTAATACATATAAAAATTGAATGTACAAAGCGACGTGCTGTGACTGTGGGGCAGTCGACTTTACTTTTATGTTCCATAATCAATAATAACGGTCCGACATTAGTATACATCCATAATAGTAAACAAAAATTTTAACTCTAAACAAGTATATGCTTGCTGAGGTTGATACTGTATATAGATAGCCACAATTCTATGAAGCCTCCTAAAATACAACATTTCTTGTTCTGGTGCGACATTGTATTAATACCTCATAGCGACGAGGGTGTGGAGATGTAATCGAGTGTTAATATAAAAGGTATCCACAACGAATATTTCTAAACGAATAATGAATACTCGGATTTTTACACTCCTCAATAAAAAGAGGTTCTGTAATACCCGCGTTTAAACTCAAGGTAGTACCGTATGCAAATATTCAACATCAAGCCTCCGTTGATCGGCAAGCTCTTTGAGCGTATAACAGTTAGAGGTAAAACACAATTGTTCGCAATTAGCAGCAAAACTTTACAAATGCTTAACACTTTTAAAACAACTGTTCTGAGGACTAACAATGTAATATTAATAGGTAAAGTATTTTATACCTGCGACCGCGAGACTTGGCATAAATCTAAAATCGTGCCTAGAAATCGAACTACAATATAGGGCTGTTAACATATAACAATCTGGGATGCAGACAAAATTATAGCTGATAAATTTCGATACTTTGGGCATTACAGTGCACTTTGTATATATTAAATAGGTCAAATCTAAATGAACGAAAGCAAAATTTGAGAATAGGTGGATATCTAAGGCTTATTGCGACATACATGTTTGGATTGGAAAGTAGGTTTTCAGCTTTTTCCAAGGCCGAAGTGTTCAGGAAGGTTGTGCGAGATATTATGGTTATCGTGTAATAGAACGGTATATGTGACAAAAGAACTGTGTTAATGTTTAAACATTATAGTGCATTTTGTGAATATTAAACAGGTCAAGTCTAAATGAACGAAAGCAAAATTTGAGAATAGTTGGATTTCAAAAGCTTATTGCGACTTAGATGCTTGGATTGGGAAGTAGGTTTTCAGCTTTTTTCAAGGCCGAAGTGTTCAGGAAGGTTGTGCGAGCTATTATGGTTGTCGTGTAATAGAATCATTTATGTGACAAAAAGAAGTGTGTTAACTTTTAAGCATTGCTGTCCATTTTGTGAATATTAAACAGGTCAAATCTAAATGAAGGAAACCAAAATTTGAGAATAGGTGGATTTCTAAGGCTTATTGCTACCTACATGTTGGGATTGGGAAGTAGGGTTTTCAGCTTTTTCCAAGGCCGAAGTGTACAGGAAGGTTCTGCGAGATATTATGGTTATCGTGTAATACAATGATATATGTTACAAAAAACTATGTTAACTTTAAAAGCACTATAGTGCATTTTGTAAATATTAGACAGGTCAAATCTAAATGAACGAAAGCAAAATTTGAGAATAGGTGAATTTCTAAGGCTTATTGCGACCTATATGTTGGGATTGGGAAGCAGGGTTAACAGCTTTATCCAAGACCGAAGTGTTCAGGAAGGTTGTGCGAGCTATTATGGTTGTCGTGTAATAGAATCATATATGTGACAAAAAGAACTGTGTTAACTTTTAAGCATTGCTGTCCATTTTGTGAATATTAAACAGGTCAAATCTAAATGAACGAAACCAAAATTTGAGAATAGGTGGATTTCTTAGGCTTATTGCTACCTACATGTTGGGATTGGGAAGAAGGGCTTTCAGCTTTTTTCCAAAGCCAAAGTGTTCAGGAAGGTTTTGCTAGATATTATGGTTATCGTGTAATAGAATGATATGTGACAAAAATAATTGTGTTAACTTTTAAGCATTATAGTGCATTTCGTAAATATTAAACTGCTCAAATCTAAATGAACGAAAGCAAAATTTGAGAATAGGTGGATTTCTAAGCCATATTGCGACCTACATGTTTGGATTGGGAAGTAGGTTTTCGGCTTTTTGCAAGGCCGAAGTATTCAGGAAGGTTGTGCGAGCTATCATGGTTGTCGTGTAGTAGAATGATATATGTGACAATAATAACTTTGTTAACTTTTAAGCATTGCTGTCCATTTTGTGAATATTAAACAGGTCAAATCTAAATGAACGAAACCAAAATTTGAGAATAGGTGGATTTCTTAGGCTTATTGCTACCTACATGTTGGGATTGGGAAGAAGGGCTTTCAGCTTTTTCCAAAGCCAAAGTGTTCAGGAAGGTTTTGCTAGATATTATGGTTATCGTGTAATAGAATGATATGTGAGAAAAATAATTGTGTTAACTTTTAAGCATTATAGTGCATTTCGTAAATATTAAACTGCTCAAATCTAAATGAACGAAAGCAAAATTTGAGAATAGGTGGATTTCTAAGCCATATTGCGACCTACATGTTTGGATTGGGAAGTAGGTTTTCGGCTTTTTGCAAGGCCGAAGTATTCAGGAAGGTTGTGCGAGCTATTATGGTTGTCGTGGAATATAATCCTTTATGTGACATAAAGATCTGTGTTAACTTTTAAGCATTTTTGTCCATTTTGTTAATATTAAACAGGTCAAATCTAAATGAACGAAAGCAAAATTTGAGAATAGGTGGATTTCTAAGCCATATTGCGACCTACATGTTTGGATTGGGAAGTAGGTTTTCGGCTTTTTGCAAGGCCGAAGTATTCAGGAAGGTTGTGCGAGCTATTATGGTTGTCGTGGAATAGAATCATTTATGTGACAAAAAGAAGTGTGTTAACTTTTAAGCATTGCTGTCCATTTTGTGAATATTAAACAGGTCAAATCTAAATGAACGAAACCAAAATTTGAGAATAGGTGGATTTCTACGGCTTATTTCTACCTACATGTTGGGATTGGGCAGAAGGGCTTTCAGGTTTTCCCAAGGCCAATGTGTTCAGGAAGGTTGTGCGAGATATTATGGTTATCGTGTAATACAATGATATGTGACAAACATAATTGTGTTAACTTTTAAGCATTATAGTGCATTTCGTAAATATTAAACTGCTCAAATCTAAATGAACGAAAGCAAAATTTGAGAATAGGTGGATTTATGAGGCTTATTGCGACCTACATGCTGGGATTGGGAAGTAGGGTTTTCTGCTTTTCCCAAGGCCGAAGTGTTCAGGAAGGTTGTGCGAGCTATCATGGTTGTCGTGTAGTAGAATGATATATGTGACAATAATAACTGTGTTAACTTTTAAGCATTGCTGTCCATTTTGTGAATATTAAACAGGTCAAATCTAAATGAACGAAACCAAAATTTGAGAATAGGTGGATTTCTTAGGCTTATTGCTACCTACATGTTGGGATTGGGAAGGAGGGCTTTGAGCTTTTTCCAAAGCCAAAGTGTTCAGGAAGGTTTTGCTAGATATTATGGTTATCGTGTAATAGAATGATATGTGAGAAAAATAATTGTGTTAACTTTTAAGCATTATAGTGCATTGCGTAAATATTAAACTGCTAAAATCTAAATGAACGAAAGCAAAATTTGAGAATAGGTGGATTTCTAAGCCATATTGCGACCTACATGTTTGGATTGGGAAGTAGGTTTTCGGCTTTTTGCAAGGCCGAAGTGTTCAGGAAGGTTGTGCGAGCTATTATGGTTGTCGTGTAGTAGAATGATATATGTGACAATAATAACTGTGTTAACTTTTAAGCATTGCTGTCCATTTTGTGAATATTAAACAGGTCAAATCTAAATGAACGAAACCAAAATTTGAGAATAGGTGGATTTCTACCGCTTATTTCTACCTACATGTTGGGATTGGGAAGAAGGGCTTTCAGCTTTTCCCAAGGCCAATGTGTTCAGAAAGGTTGTGCGAGATATTATGGTTATCGTGTAATACAATGATATGTGACAAACATAATTGTGTTAACTTTTAAGCATTATAGTGCATTTCGTAAATATTAAACTGCTCAAATCTAAATGAACGAAAGCAAAATTTGAGAATAGGTGGATTTCTACGGCTTATTTCTACCTACATGTTGGGATTGGGAAGAAGGGCTTTCAGCTTTTCCCAAAGCCAATGTGTTCAGGAAGGTTGTGCGAGATATGGTTATCGTGTAATACAATGATATGTGACAAACATAATTGTGTTAACTTTTAAGCACTATAGTGCATTTTGTAAATATTAAATAGGTCAAATCTAAATGAACGAAAGCAAAATTTGAGAATAGGTTGATTTCTAAGACTTATTGCGACCTACATGTAGGAATTGGGAAGTAGGGCTTTCAGCTTTTCCCAAGGCCAAAGATTTCAGGAAGGTTGTGCGAGATATTATGGTTATCGTGTAACAGAATGATTGTAAATATTAAACAGGTTAAATCTAAATGAACGAAACAAAACTTGAGAATAGGTGGATTTCTAAGGTATATTGCGACCTACATGTTTGAATTGGGAAGTAGGGTTTTCAGCTTTTCCCAAGGCCAAAGTGTTCAGGAAGGTTGTGCGAGATATTATTGTTATCGTGTAATAGAATGATATATGTTACAAAAAGAACTGTGTTAACTTTTAAGCACTATCGTGCATTTTGTAAATATTAAACAGGTCAAATCTAAATGAACGAAAGCAAAATTTGAAAATAGGTGGATTTCTAAGGCATATTGCGACCTACATGTTTGGATTGGGAAGTAGGTTTTGAGCTTTTTCCAAGGCCGAAGTGTTCAGGAAGGTTGTGCGAGATATTATGGTTATCGTGTAATAGAATGATATATGTATGTGACAAAAAGAACTACGTTAACTTTGAAGCACGATAGTACGTTTTGTAAATATTAAGCAGGTCAAATCTAAACGAACGAAAGCAAAATTTGAGAATAGGTAAGGCATATTGCGACCTACGTGTTTGGATTGGGAAGAAGGTTTTCAGCTTTTTCCAAGGCCGAAGTGTTCAGGAAGGTTGTGCCTGATAATATAGTTATCGTGTAATAGAATGATATATGTGACAAAAAGAACTGTGTCAACTTTTAAACATTACAGTGGAGATTACCAACATTAAACAGGTCAAGTATAAATGAACGAAAGCAAAATTTGAGAATAGGTGAATTTCTAAGGCTTATTGCGACCTACATGTTGGGATTGGGAGGTAGGGTTTTCAGCTTTTTCCAAGGCCGAATTGTACAGAAAGGTTGTGCGAGATATTATGGTTATCGATTAATAGAATGATATATGTGACAAAAAACTATGTTAACTTTTAAAGCACTATAGTGCATTTTGATAATATTAAACAGGTCAAATCTAAATGAACGAAAGCAAAATTTGAGAATAGGTGGATTGCTAAGGAATATTGCGACCTACATGTTTGGATTGGAAAGAAGGTTTTCAGCTTTTTCTAAGGCCGAAGTGTTCAGGAAGGTTGTGCGAGATATTATGGTTATCGTGTAATAGAATGCTATATGTATGTGACCAAAAGAACTATTTTAACTTTGAAGCACGATAGTGCATTTTGTAAATATTAAACAGGTCAAATCTAAATGAACGAAAGCAAAATTGAGAATAGGTGGATTTCTAAGGCATATTGCGACCTACATGTTGGGATTGGGAAGAAGGTTTTCAGCTTTTTCCAAGGCCGAAGTGTTCAGGAAGGCTGTGCGAGATATTATGGTTATCGTGTAATAGAATGATATATGTTACAAAAACAACCGTAATAACTTTTAAGCACTGTCGTGCATTTTGTAAATATTAAACAGGTCAAATCTAAATGAACGAAAGCAAAATTTGAAAATAGGTGGATTTCTAAGGCATATTGCGACGTACATGTTTGGATTGGGAAGAAGGTTTCCAGCTTTTTCCAAGGCCGAATTGTACAGAAAGGTTGTGCGAGATATTATGGTTATCGATTAATAGAATGATATATGTGACAAAAAAACTATGTTAACTTTTAAAGCACTATAGTGCATTTTGATAATATTAAACAGGTCAAATCTAAATGAACGAGAGCAAAATTTGAGAATAGATGGATTGCTAAGGAATATTGCTACCTACATGTTTGGATTGGAAAGAAGGTTTTTAGCTTTTTTTAAGGCCGAAGTGTTCAGGAAGGTTGTGAAAGATATTATGGTTATCGTGTAATAGACTGAAATATGTATGTGACAAGAAGAACTGTGTTTAGTTTTAAGCATTATAATGCATTTTATGAATATTAAACAGGTCAAATCTGAATGAAGAAAGCAAAATTTGAGAATAGGTGAATTTCTGATGCTTATTGCGATCTACATGTTTGGATTGGGAAGAAGGTTTTCAGCTTTTTCCAAGGCCGAAGTGTTCAGGAAGGTTGTGCGAGATATTATGGTTATCGTGTAATAGAATGCTATATGTATGTGAAAAAAGAGCTGTTAACTTTTAAGCATTATAGTGCATTTTGTGAATATTAAACAGGTCAAATCTAAATGAACGAAAGCAAAATTTGAGAATATGTGGATTTCTAAGGCATATTGCGACCTACGTGTTTGGATTGGGAAGAAGGTTTTCAGCTTTTTCCAAGGCCACAGTGTTCAGGAAGGTTGTGCGAGATATTATGGTTATCGTGTAATAGACTGAAATATGTATGTGACAAGAAGAACTGTGTTTAGTTTTAAGCATTATAATGCATTTTATGAATATTAAACAGGTCAAATCTGAATGAAGAAAGCAAAATTTGAGAATAGGTGAATTTCTGATGCTTATTGCGACCTATATGTTGGGATTGGGAAGTAGGGTTTTCAGCTTTTTCCAAGGCCGAATTGTACAGAAAGGTTGCGCGAGATATTATGGTTATCGATTAATAGAATGATATATGTGACAAAAAGAACTGTGTCAACTTTTAAACATTACAGCGCAGTTTACCAACATTAAACAGGTCAAGTATAAATGAACGAACGCAAAATTTGAGAATAGGTGAATTTCTAAGGCTTATTGCGACCTACATGTTGGGATTGGGAGGTAGGGTTTTCAGCATTTTCCAAGCAATACGTAACTGAACGAGGT
>JASANE010018890.1:0-25414 GCA_030248225.1 Trileptium ribeirensis
AATCGGCAAATAATATTTTATACAAATTGTTGATAACATTTTGGTCCTAAACGGTGAACGACAATTTTATACTAAACGGCAAATGGTATTCTTACGCAAAACGGCTAATGATGCTTTTGTACCCCTGTTCCGGGTACGATTATCCTACAGTGCCCGTGACAGGGTCGGAACGACTCTGTTACATACTAAATTTTGATTAAATAGTATCTAATGCCATAGTTTAAATCTAGGTTGATTTGGCGATTTTTTGGAAATTTGTTTATTGTTTGACTAATTTTTATCGCATCAGTCTCTCCTACTTTGGATCACATATTCAATTCTTGGTTTTTGCAGCAACTTTTAACAAAAAATATTTTTTACTAATATTCGCACTCTGTAACAGCAAATTTACAAAGTAAAATTAAATTCTAATCTCACCACTTATGGTATTATAGCACAGCTCTATTAAAACTTCATCCAATATAAGAATTTAAACTCCGGCAGGAAAATAGTGAGTTATTTTAACTATGGGTGCACATGATTTCCAAACGACTTGAAAGTTATGGTTTTGCAGACATCTACTTCTTTTGTGGTTGTTTTAAAATAGCGTAGGGTTATTTTTCAGTGAATGATTTTAAACAATTGAATGCAAATGAATGTTTAAATAATATATATTGTATATTTTCAATCACTGTGTGACTGAGCGTCCGGAATTTAGCTGTGGTGATTTTGGTAGGTCAATATAAATACAAGTAATTTTCAATAATAACTAATTTTTGGTTCTGGGAATTTTTATATTTTTTATATTTTTCGCATGTTCTTCGTATTCGTCGTATTTACGAAAGATACTAAATGTGCGTTCACATGTTCAAACTTTTTGGTCATAATTTGATGAAAATTTAAAGCATTTTTTCCATTGTTGAAGACTTCGAACGAGTAAACTTTTCAAACTTTTGTAACACATTGCTTTAACCAATGAGAGACAAACGAGATACCGTGAAAATTTTTGAGCTTTTTAACAAAAATATTTGAAAAATTGCGATTTGCCGCATTTTCAACTGTGAATCTACCTCAAATTTTGCTTAAGATTTCAACAAAATTTCGTCGGATTTTTTGCTCAAATGGTGAGCTCAAAATGCTGAACAAGGGTTTGAAGGTATGAACGCATCTATAAAGAGTGTTTGTTTTTGCAAGTTTTATTTCGAACAAATATTTTCACCTAGACCAAAGGTATGGACGGTCCGTCGAGTTAGCGAGTAGACTCTAGGCGGGGGTCAACGGGGTATCAGTGGGTGGTTAGGTAGCCCTCCCCCTCGAATCAGCGCAACAGTTAGCTTAAATACTGTTGTGCTACGTATATTCTGGGCTGTGATATAAAGTTTCATCCTATGAAACTCAGGAATTGTTTTACAACGATTAGTAGTGTTAGGTGCTTAATAGCATTTATTTTTCTTAAAACTGAAGTTTGTGCTGTATTAACGAGGAGCTTTTGTTCGAGGCATTCAGATTAAAAGTCCAAGATGCTCGGGTGGCTAACTACACAGTCATAGAAGCGAGCAGGTGCAATGTTCCGGTTTGTCACTTTAGTAAACCGCAAGAAGCGTGTGCGCACACTGCGTCGCATTCAATCAGATCTGATCTGATCCGATTTGCACGCGTGTTGTATATATAGTGTTCACATTTATATCCTATTTGATTCAAATACGACCAAATTCTATCTGATACCGCATGTGTAAGCTTATCAAATTAGAAGTTAAAGATGTAGAGTGACAAACTGCATATATATAAATACTTGTGCGGTAGATGCAGAGTTTGGTCGTATCGGATCGAATGTAAACATAAATGCGATCATGTCAGAATGGACTGTATCGGATTAGATGCGTTGTGAACGCGGTCTTAAGTATTACTTCACGCACTTCACATAGCTGGTCCACTAATTTTTAGTAGCCCTCGGCTCCACCAAAGCATCAGAGTGTTAGATATAGAGTTACAAGCACCAAAAGTTTTTCCTGTAATGTTTCGGTAATAGGATTTTGATGGTGCGGATTTTAATCAATTATTAAAAGGTAAGCCAAACTGCGCATTTTGCCCCAGAAATAACAGAAGACTCATTTCTTATATGAGGCACGACCCGGACGCCATAGGAACTTAATATGGTAGCAACGTGCGTTAGGAACAACTCACTAATCTTGGAAGTTCAAACTTGTAGGCTATGAAATTCGGTTAAATCTTTTTTAGAATATCATGTTTCGTAAAATGTATTCTTATTTACTTTACCCGCCCAACAACAATATTTAAGAAACTTAGATGACAGGAAATTAGTTGCCAGATATTAATCGATATACCAGGCTTGAAATTACCAGCTAAGCACGATTTGCTTAGTTCTAACCGCAGTATTGTTATAAAAGCAACATTTGAGCTACGTTTTGTTTTGCAAACAAAATATTTCATTCACGAATGAACACTCCTTTCGAGATATTCTATAAGAGTGAATCTTACTGCTTGTGGCTTTTGTCAAACTAGCAGCAGGAGTATGTTGCCTAAGTACGGCTTTCAAAATATATGTTTTTCTATTCTTTTTACTCTTATTTTAAAATAGTTTTACCTATCGAAAGCAACTGGATAAGAGTAAACTAGTCGAAACTTAATTATATAATTAACTTACGACACGACTCACGGAGCGCGATGCCAACAGCAATGCGTACTTTTAAATATTAAGCTGCATTTTTGTCAGAGAAATGGAATAAACCGTTGACCTGCAAAGCCAGTCGCAGCTGTAAAGAAGTTCTAAATATTATATATACAATAAGAAAATTTGAATATCGATTAGTTTAGGAAGGAGTAATATATTACATATCAATTCTATCTATGTGATCCAGATTAAATTTCCTAAGGCCCAAGCACAAACACATTTTCGAGCATTAAAAGCTTAAAACAACCAAGAGTTGTTTTAAGCTTTTAATACGTTACACACGCTTCCAAGAAATAACATACTTTGATAGTTAAAAAATGATAGCTGACAAGTTGTCTCATAAAACGGAGATACTAGTCGGTAGTGGAACTACTGTGAGCGGAGCTTGGATGTGGCATTACGAATGTACTCAATTTTATGTTCTTCAAATAACTACATTGTATAGAGCATAGGGCTTTATCATTGGTAAAAATATTATATTTGAATTCTTCGACCCAAAACCCTATAATGGTTTGATTGAAACGATTCTATTTCAATAAATAACACAAATATTGCAAAATTCTCTATTTTAGCAGCATAAGCTTAACTAATTAGGTAATTACTAATTAATCACTCAAAATTTTTTAATCCCAAATATCAGGTGCACACTCTGACATGATAAACTTTCAAACAAAAAAAGTTTTTTTTAAATCGGTTCAGTGGTTCTTGAGATCCGTCGGACCGAACGAACGAACGAACGAACGGACGGACATCGACTTTTTTGGTCACAGACAGAAAATAAAAACGCTTCGCTCGGCATCGCCTCGCTCCGCTCAATTAGAATACACATTTTTAAGAAATGTATTAGGAGTATAACCGAAATAATACGGTTTACAAAATCACAATGATTAAAACATTTATTCAACAATATATTAAACAATTCTGCTGGAAATGAATATGTTTCCACGAAATTGCAATATAAAATTCTGAGATACTTTTAAATTTTTATTGCAGATAGTGCAAATATGTATCATTCATTTCTGTCGGTTTTAGTGAAAATCTTTTACCATCGCGTTGCTAAAAAAGATGGTCATATATGTATTATTGATATAATATATGAGATATGATCAGGTTATAACGTCTGAAAACCACGTGATATATTTGTGGAATTCTCCTGGAACTTTTAAGAATTTTTAACAGAAATAACTTTTACCCCTTCAATTTGAAAAATAGATCGCGTAATTACGAGATATATAAGCACGCCATTGACCTATTTTGAAGTTTCAGTGAGGATTACTTCGATATCTTCGCAAATCTATCGAATTAAAACACGTTTAGAAACCTACAATGCATGCTGAACGGTTTTTGTGTGTCCAAGCAATGAGAAATACTAGTGCGGTATAAACATTACAAAATAAATACACAGCATAAAATCAATAATTCAAAGTAAAAACAATTTATAAAAAAACAGGTGTAAATTTATCCCGTATTGTAATGTATTAGTAGCAAATGGTTTTTGGTACGCAATACCGCCATGGTCTTTCACAGCTTAGGAGAGGCAGGGCGAACAACCTCTAATTAGAACTAAAGGTAACTCTTTATGTTATAATTTTTCAACATATGGAAGTAGTTTATACAAAAGCTAAATACATAGTATCCAAATACCTGCACATATTCTGCTGTTAGGAATACTAAATCTCGTAGTTGAATCCCCTGGCCTATAATTTTCACAGCATTTGGTAGATTGTATTGAGTTAAATTTTAGCTATGGCAACAAATTTAAATTAACCATTTGTTATTAATGCTAAATAAGATTCGATTTCAGTTGTTCGTTCTGACCTATGTTTCTTTGTCCCGTGAATGCATTGCCGTGTTAGTATTGCATCCGATCCAATACAATCTGATACAGCATGCACAATCTTATCGAATCTCAACTAGATATATAGAACGAAAAAATACACATGCATACTTATATGGCAGAGGAAGAGTGCAATTTGGTGGTGTCGCATCGAACCAGATGCAATGTCAACATGGCCTTATAAACAGGTTGAAAATAATAAAGTGTGGTCGGTTAGGTGCATCAGTTCGTTACTACTGCACACTGGTGTAATCATAGATAGGTGGTACGGCATGCCGTTTTGGACACTTATACTCATTGATCTAAGGCATATTGACAGAGAGCAAAAGGCGTGAAATTTGTTACCAAAGTTGCTTTTTACTCTTACGGTTTCTAGACCAAAGTTTTGAGAATAAATAGCCAGGGTGTGTGCACCAATGTGTTATTAACTTGCCGTTAACCAATGACATGCTTGATTCCTAGGGCGCCTTCAGATACATAATTGGGTCGCAACCACATACAACAGTAATAAAGAATATCAATATTGAAGTATACGCATAAAGGCCAAAACAGTTTTCAGTTATCGGATCATCCTTCCTTTAGCGACAGTACGTTATATAATGTACTGCCCTTTAGGCTGAGGCTAAGCCTTATAAGTTTGTATAAAACTTATTTTAGGTATTGAGTTTAGCCTAATTCTCAAGTATAGCATACATTTTACTTAAACTTTGTACGCCAAACCTTATATTGGCCGAATTGTTTAACAACAAATGCGACGCTATATTTTTGCAAATATATATGTTTAGTAGCAGAACTTATAACTGACGACGAATATCATAAATACCAACTGTAGCTTTCACTGTTAAGATCATCTTTTATTAAACAACATGAAGATCGTCATTTTTAGCCCAATTGGGATATTCGTTCCCCGACAGGCATACTAAATACTAGCCGGTTAATGAAAACAAAACGACGAATTCGATTCATAATAAACCCAAACGCCAGCGCAACGCTTATATATTGGATCCAAGCCCATTTTATTAGCTCCCAAAACCCAGTTTCATATTCAATTGTTTCAGTAGGAACAAATATATTGATGTCAAGTTGAAATATGGAATTTGGTGAAGCACCTGGTGTCCACAGAGCTGTTTTGCGTACGAGGTTCGTTGTAACGTTACGTTTGGCATACGTTGAAAGCAAACGTTCTAGTCGAACTAGTTCTGTTTGGTCACCAAAGCTTTTGGTAACTATTGCCGTATCCCATCGTAGGTCGATACCACGCCAACGGAGTGGCACTGTTTGGTAAAGGTTTAAATCACCGAAAATGCTTAGTTTCGCTGTTCGATCCAGCGAAGTTGCTTCGCTAAAATGTAGCATGGTTTGAGCACGAAATCGTGATTGTAGCTCAAGTGAGTAGCTAAAAAATAAAATTAACTCAATCGAGCTAAGCGATTCTGTAATGGGGTCGCTTAATGGCAGTTTTAGTTGAAATTGAAGCTGATCAGTTTTACCATCATGATTGTTATCAATGTTCGACGAGCGTATGGCTACAATTCGTAGATGGCTGCTTTCAATTAGATTAATGCCTGGAAACGTTGACCAGACCATATAGTCAGTGTCGGTGTGGCTGTAGCCAACAAATATAAATTCACCAGTCCATTGAACGCTTGGTTGTTCTCGATAAGTGTTCGTTTTAAGCCATAATCCTTGACTTCGATATACGATCAAAAGCGGAATTATTATCGTAAGTCCGAGTGATACCACTTGAAACGCTGTTGCTTTTGATATAAGTGTTGCTTTATAGCGTATATATATTGGATGCGAAAATACTTCATAGTACATTATTATAGTAAAGAAAGGTAACTTGGCGATCTGTAAAATTGAATGAATTATCCTGTTGCAATCATTTATGGCAAGATACGCTTACGTTAATTATGTCACGCAACAAAATCAACATTCTTAATGTTACTCATACAGTAAAGCTGGACTATGGTAATTAAAGATAGGTTAGCTAGGCTAGACACATGTCGATGAATTTGGCGGTGGCCAACCATTTCTCATCTACAGTGCAGCTGGACCAGAAATGTGACGTTTATTAAATAACGAATAGTACAAGTATTTACAGTTTGATATTGCTACACTTACACTCCAATCATATGCAATTATTGTCGAATTATTTATAGTAATCAACTAAATTTAATGTTTACTTAATAAACTTTGTTCAATGACGGACCAGTGAACCCTTCCCCTCTCAAAAATAATCGACCTGGACTATAGTTCAGTCTTAGCGGACTTATCCAGACCTATCGAAATTTGTCAGAATATCTCGGCTGAACCGTAGTTTACTTTATGAAGTTCAGTGAGACGCGTTACATAATTTAGGACCATGGTGCGCATAATATAAATAATGCATAAAATATAGTATATATAAAATATAGTATATAGATTTGCATCGATACACAGAAATATCTACATTTACACAAACATACACAAGTGTACATATACGCTATCACAATTCTCGAACATATAAATATAGGTCACAGCCCTCACGATGTTATATTGTTTTCCCTGGAGTAGGCTAACCGACTGATAGTGGCGTTTAGCATACGACTGGGGTGTAAGTATCTCAAATTCCAATTATTCCTTTGCTTTGAAATAATGCATCATTAACAATAAGATGAGTGCGCATGGGCCTAATTATGTCACGCATTCAAATGGACTAACTACTATGTCACGTATATAGTCCACCTCTACTATTAAAATTTTGAATATCCTAGCTAAGCTATGCAATTGTCATCGAGTATCGAGCGTACTGTGCTTATGTCACGAGGCGTTAAGTTGAGCTCTATAACTTAAGCCAGAAACTATTTAGTCCGTGAACATTACGTTTTACTATACGTACCTAAATAATGCCCCAAAAGCGGCATACAGCTCAAAACGTTAATTGTATATACTAAAACAAATATATTAGTGTGACAATACTATAGAACAAAATTCTATTACACTAATCACAATACTAAATAAAATTTCTTCAATTGACAGTTCAGCCGGACGCTATGTTTGTCACGCAGAGCCTAGCTAAGCTACCTGCTTGTCACATTAAAACTAACTAAGCTATGAAAATGTACCATAGTAGTCCAGCTAAGCTATAGTTCAGCCGAACCATTTGGGTTTGACGCGTGGCATATTTTGGCCCTATCGCACGCATCTTATCGCAAATGAAGCATAAGCAACTATTGTTTTAAATTGCAAATGAAAATACGCAATTTCACGGAAACCGAGTGTTAGTCTAACATTATGTTTAAATTGTTAACTTTAATACAGCCTAAAGTGCTAAAAGGCATCATTACAGACCAGTACGTATATATATTACACAGGATTTTAATTGAATCCACTCGTCTTTCCTATTGAACTGTTTGTTTAAAAAATTGAGTATTTTCCACATCCAAAAGATACTTCAGAATTGAGCAAGTTACCGTTTGCTTGTACTGCAATAACTTACTGGATCAACAGCGGTACTTGTGAAATTCATAAATTGAGGATGTAGGGAAATAGTATTTCAGACAGTAATCGGAAATTATTAAAAGTTTATCCCGTTATACAGCGAAAGATGATCTCAATTTGCTAATGGTTTCACCACGGTCGCAATAACTTTAAACATTTACTTTATTTTTCTCTTTCAGAAATTTTTTCCGATTGATCCAATTGATTTTTATGAGCAATGTCATGAACTTGGAAAGAAATGTATGTGAATATTATCATGGAAGTGAAGGGTAAATTTTCTGAAATCTCAATATCTATAGATTTATGAAGAAAGTATCCGAGAAAAAATGTTATATACAATAAATATTCACTTTTAGTTACGTTTTTTATTTTTGAGTCATCTTTTACCATATTAATTTTTCACGTTTAAAAAATATGCAAACTACAAATTATATTAAATACTATACTGAAATTTCTTGAAATAATATACAATAGCTGTCTTACCACATAAAGTAACGTAGATGCAGTTATTAGATTTAAAATAGTTAAAATACTTCCTTCATAAGGCTGTGTCCTACATATAATACCTGCATAAAATGACTACAATATGTTTGATTTACGTCGAACATATATAGATACGAATATAGATAAGAGGTAGAATACGCAAAAAGCTGAGCTTAAGTTGAATTAACTATTACTCTATTCATTCTAAAGCATAAAATATTGTTGTCGCTTAGCAACTAACACAATGATCCATCTTTGCTTTTCTAGCGTACACTCGCTTATGCATGCTTGTGTTTACACACTTGCATATTTGTGGTCATCTAACTAGTATATACTCAGCAGTTTATATATGTAATATCAAAAATGAATCTTATAACAAGACAGGAAATTGTGCACGAACTGTTATCGTGACGTTTCCACTATGATGGCTGCTGGATTGGTATCAAGCAACTGGAAAAGTACTGACGTCATGGCTGGACAAGTTACTGTCGGTATATTTTAAGCTAGTGAATTTTTCAACATTTTATTTTTAGTATTGGTACAAAAGTTGTATTTAGTTGATTTAGTTACACATGATAGATCACCTGTAATTTGGACGGTATTGTTCAGTTTTTGCTTTGACCCTAAATTTGTATCAGCTTACTTTAGGTGAGTAACAGCACTATAAAATTTAATCCCTATAGTGCAGCATAAATATTACAGTCGATTCCTCCCGTATAATATAAGGAAAATGTGTATAATACAAAATTTTAGTTTTGAAAATATTTTTCATGGATTGGTTCACAGCCCGATGTCTCTGACTAGAACTTTCTAAATCTCGGGTCAAAAAACAAATCCCGGAAAAGTAATTTGACCGGCTTTAATCTTGGTAGTGTCAAAACGAGGATAACTAAAGTCTACACCACTAGCCCGGCCCACGTTAACTTCCGTCTAGCCACTAGCGGGGTTCGAATCCTTAAGATAGCTTATGCCTGATGCAAAAAAAATCACATATTTAGTGCTAGACTTGTCTGGGATACTGTTGTTTACGCTGTTATATTGCGGACAGAAGAAGGGTATTGTGGGGGTAGGAATGGCAACACCGTTGACTGTAATACTGTTCTTTGTTGCGTCGGACACTGTTAACAATACTTTTGTTTTGAAGGGCCTTGGATACCGTCGGCTATACTGTTCTATTATAGCATGGCTCTGACACCTGTCTTTCGGACTTCCCACCGGCTAAGTATTCGCAGCGCTTGCGTGTCATTAATGTTTTACTTCGTTTGGGAATACTGAACAAGTTTATACTTGAAAATTTAGATTTCGATTTTTTGTAAATTTTCAATATCAGTATTTTTGTTTCAACTTATATTGTATCTAGTCGGATGAATCTGATACTTTTGACGCAGGCCTCTTCTAAATGATTAACGAACTCCAGTAGCCATTTCCATTTGTAAAGAACTTGATTATAACCCTTATAGCATTGTTCCATTGGAGATAAACTGGACCGTCTAACAATACCTGAAAAAAAATAAGCGAAACTGCATTATATGCACAGGGGCGCAGTATTACAGCCAGAAATTTCCTTTATAACTTAAGTATTACGTAAAACAGTGGTTCCGTTGATGCTCAAAATGTATGTTTTAACGTACGTTCCCCGTTCATACAATTTGCTCTAAATTTGAAAGTATTTTTACATTTTTGGTGCAATTGAACATGTGAAGATTGTTCAAACTTTTGTAGTGTATCGGTCCAGCCAATCAGATGCAACTGTGAATTGATTTTTATTATTTGTAATTGTATGAATGTTTTGTGATTTTACCATCTTATACAGTGAAAATTTTGTCTTAATATTATAAATAGTTAAATTTTCTGTTGTTTTTAGTTAAAATTTTGTTGTTTTAAGATCTTAGACTGTTACAATTTTGGGCTTTTATCATGTTTGAAGGGTTAAAATGTTATTTCAACATCTGTAATGGTAAAAATTTTGTAAATTCAGCGCGTATACAGTGAAACTGTTGGATTTTAACATCAAAGATAGTCATTGACGTTGTGACCTATTTTTATTAGTACTACAACGCCATATTCTGTTCATGCTATAAACTATTTAAGCATAGTCAGGGCAGTGAATTAAAGTTAAAAATTCTGATTATCAAACATGCGACCACTACCCACTAAACCAGGTGTAATATCATTTGCTGCGGTAAAAAACCTGGCCACTCGTTTCTGTGTAGTATTTACATAGTTTGTTTAGTACTGAAGTAGTTCTGAACAACTTAAAGCAAAATCACATATGCTGCTTTTATCTGCTCGTATTTGTTATTAACCCTTTGCTTTAATCTAAATTTAATGCAATGTTGAAGAAACTTTTGCTATAGCGGCGGATTGAGCCCGGATCCTTTGGTGACCAGCTTCGTACGATCGCCCCTATGCTATCTATGAGTTGTTGCTCGGTTTTTAATGACCTAGCATAGTGAGCCAATAACGACGCACGTACAAAATGCCGCCCGACCAAGACGACGAACGTTTCGCTTTAGTTCGACAGCTGCATTATATGTGAGAGACTATGTGGGAGAGGATTAATCGAACGATAATCTAAATTTTGGACTAGCCGTATGCCGAATGAATCTATATTCATAGCACATCTATTTTCATGCACAGCGAGCGAATAACGACGCGCGTGCAAACGCCGACCGCACAACCAACGCGACAAGCGTTTCCCTTCAGTTAGACCGCTGTATCGTATGTGAGAAACTATGCGGGAACAGCTATTTAATCCAGCGATAGTCTAAATTTTTGAGTAGCCGTTTGCCGAATGATTTAATCCGTATTAGCGGTAGCGCTATGTTGCAGGAACTTTTTCCACAGCGGCGGATTGAGCATGGATCGTTTGATTGCGAGCTTTGCGCGCAAGCCACAGTGTTATCTATGAGCTGTTGCTCGGTTTCCTAAGGAACCTCTCACAGCGAACAAATAACGAGGCTTGTGCAAACGCTCACCGCATGACCCAGGCGACAAAACTTTTGCTTCAGTTCGACCGCTGTATCATATGTGAGACATTATGCTGAAAAGAGTTAATCGAGCGATAGTCTAAATATTTGACTAACCGTTTGCTGAATGAATTATCTGTATTCTGTGTAATATTGAAGAAACTTTTGCCGCAGCGGTGGGTTGAGCTCAGATCGTTTGGTTGGATCCTCGTACGCCTGCCACTATGCTGTGCAACACCTGTTGCTCGGTTTCTTAAGGAACCTCGAATAGCGAGCGAATAACGACACACGTTCAAACGCCCCTGCACGACCAACGCGACAAGTATATCGCTTCAGTTCGACCGCTGTACCATATGTGAGACATTATGCGTGAAAAGGTTAACAAGAGTGCATAAAGATAGGAAATCACGAAATTCCTCAATTTAACAATTGAGGGAGGCAAGACGGCAAACAAAACTCCTGTGTTATCTCCAACATGGTTTGTCTCTATACCGCAGCGAAATATAAAATCTATTCTTAGGCGCTCATAGTATTACGTAGTTAATATTTTGTAATTAGCAGCATTTTGTATTTTGTTATTTGCATTTTTTAATTACGTATAGTTTCCACGCTGAGGTTCTGTACTGGAATGGACAAATGTATTTTACATCAATGAAAAATGAAACTCCTGATGAAAGCTGTCTTTGCTGGGTAGAGGCTTCATCTTTTTTTGTTAAAACGCACTAAATTAACTCGGTTAACTAAATATGCAGTGTCAAAATGGCCTATAGCTAGCGTAGTACGTAAAATAACATTTACGGAGGTAAACGAAATTCATTGGAAGCTGTTCTACACATAATATATCTAATAAGTTTTAATGTTTTCCTAAATTTAACATCTTATATATGGACTTTAGTAATCCTACATTTATCATGCTGTCGCTTTCCGAACCCTATGCACTAAGCTGTTCATTTTCTAACCATATAACGCTCGACCTCTAAATTTAATACATGTTAACATGTTGAGATCTGGTAACATCAGAAAATATATTGTAGCTACATGCGGCTTTTAATGATCTTACTTTGAGAAAATGTTGTCTGATTACTGTGCACTAATCACCGATATGTTGCAGTTAATTTTTAGAACTGAACTTGTATTCTATTTGGGTCAGTATTCGATGGTTATTCAAAAATGTGCCATAGTTGATAATGATCTACAAAGCAGTTTATGATGTAAAAAAGCAGTTTACCGTAGGGAAAATTTTGTAGAATGATAAATTTTAGATGGTACTGGAATGCATAATTGTGTTCGTGTATTTTTTCGTTTTCCCATGCGATTAACAATGCCGGAAAGACGGAATATTGATAGTTGGTTATGACGAATATTGTAATAAGAGTTGAGCCCTTTATTATAAAATTATAGTCACACAGCATCGTACATGACGCTTGGTCTATTTTAATGCAGATATCAAGTACAATTTTCAGATCGGAAACGGTTTAGCATTCAATAATGAATAATGAACATGTAGTAGATCGCTTATTCCCGTACCCGAAATATTATTTTATTTTCTTTGGAAAAATTGTTTGAGAGTTTTAAATTTAACCGACTTCAAACTAATAATTTTGTGATCAAGAATATGTATTCAGGGAGACAGCGAAAGCCGATTCGGAAATCTTAGCTATATGGAAAAAATTCGTGTTAATTTTATCTCGACCTTATATCTACTGCCGGCATACCAAGGTGCCCAGCCAAAATCAACTAATGGAGTCGAACAGATGCTGAGATCACATTTTGTTTATTTAAACGTAAAAAGGATTTATCTTGGAGTGTAAGCTGTATTGCGTTTCAAAGCTCTTTGAGGTTTTTATGGCGAGGTACAAACAGGTGTATGAAAACTATACTTATTGTGCTTCGTTTACGACATAAATGAACCAACTTGTAAAAATTTTGTTGACTCTGGGTGGTTCTGACCGCCACTCATTACCTATATGGTACCTTGCTTCTGGACCATGCTGTTTCTGATATTATTTTAGGACGGAATATACAGCTTGTGTGTGTAACGTTGGCGATGATATTTTGCCGACTATACCATAATAATTTGCAAAATGTTGTATGATGTCGTGTCATCTACACGGCTTTGCTATTCTCACTTCGTTTGTAATGACTTAGTGTATTGTGTCCTTGATATTATCCGCAAAATACAATAAGTAGGTAGTCTCAGATAGTACAGTTATGTTGATAGTATCTTGAACAAAACTTATTTTAGTATACAAAGCAGGTATGCACTGTATACCATTGCATGGCATGGCATAGCCTTTAGGCAGACAAAAATTCCATATCCTGTGCCTTTCACCCGTCTCGTGCATACTGGGTCCAAATTGATTTAGCGATTTAGCATACATTGCGAAATGCTGTATTTTGTTCGTCACATGCTGTATGTTTGCAAGTGCGGTCTTACTCGGTCTTGAGGTAAGGAACCGATAAACAAATCTTAGATAGCTCAGTGTTTAGCGTGCGCAACTGTCATCCGTGAAACCCGGGTTCATCCCTGGCGCCTGAGTGAGTTGGACAATCATTGAATGTTGCAGGAATTCAGCTGTGCAGCAAACAATTAAACGGCAACCCCACATTAAACCTCACACAATTACTGTATACATTTATAAGCTTATTACATTTGTTCTGCTTCCTCAAGTGTTGTGTACACCTTTAATGCCACTTTACGATAGCTGAAAGTGAAAACCAGTATTGATGGTTGGAGACCCCTTACCTCATGAACTAGTTTGGAATTCGGAGAGCGTTAGCGTGATGGTTCGGCCTCAAGTCGTTTGCATTAGAGTCGTGTTCGATCACCACTTTGCCATGATAGCACTGTCGCTCGGATCCTTAAGTCTCCTCTCAACACGAGCAAATAGGAACGCACAGTCAAACACAGGTTACGCAACCAACTGAGTTAGCACTCTACATCGTAGTTTGTTAAATTTTCGTAGACCCAAAGACATGCGTTAAATGGTTACCTCATGAATTCTTGAAAATTAAGTCTAAACTTGAGACGCTAGCTACCTAAATCGTACATAAACTGGTTTGTTTGTGTTGTTTGAAGCTTTTGAAGTTTAGAGCTAATTTATGCGACCATACCATTAATTTTTATGCACTAAACCGTATTAATTAAAAGGGTAACAATTCTACTACGTAACACGTAAAATTTATGTGTTTTTCATGCAAAATTTTGAAACAAAGTTTCAAAGTTCAAGGTATAATGTTCTCTACGTGTTTGCAAAATAAGTTTTAATGTTAATACCACTGTAACACAGGTTTTTAGAACTCTAACCGTTATAATAGCCACAAAACAAATACCGTCTGCCAAAGTATTGGGGAAAGTTCTCAAAGAGATATATCACATTCTAGTCCCTAAAGTTGAACAAAGCGACTAGATTTTGAAATATATATTCGTCGGAGCGACCACGATATGGCCTCCGGCACAATAGCTTTCAGCGGTTTCAATCAATTATAACGCTGTCACTGAAATTGGAACCCCTAGTTGAGAGGTGCTGCGAGAACCCCAAAGCAATAGATCAAATAGGGTCACTCCGATACCTTCCGCCACCAATACCGGAAGCACACTAAGGTCACGGTAAATTTGTAAATGTTATAAGGCTCAATTACCAACACTGTAGCTATAAACATCTGCGCGATGTCGCGACACATTGTGTTACATTTGCAGCATAGTAGGCATTTTTTATAATATCTCCTACTTTGAGTTGAACGTGTGTTCACGAAATCGTAAAAGATTAAAGTGGTTATTTTTTCGGTAGCTCATACTGTGACAACGTAGGCAATCCAGCTCAAATTCTAGGTCCAGCCACAAAACCATCTACAAACCACCACAACATTTCCTGAATACAATAACTTTTCGTGACATTTCGACACTAAAGTTTTAACCCTATTATTTTCTTGTATCAGCACCCGCGCAATTATTACAGCATTAAATTGTACACTAGTTATTATATGTAAAACATGTCAAATGAAATATAATGATAGTTTTGTTCCATCACGGCCTCTTTTGTTTCGGTTTATGTCATGTTATAAGTCGATGCTAGTAGCTTTATCCATAACTACAATATAAAGTTTTTAAAACGGGTTTCGTTTTTGTTTTGTGATTAATCATTTTTTGTCGTAAGACCGACCAAGCCTTTATAAATTTGTCTAGACTAGGTTTATTATGATAAATATATAGCGAAAATGACATATATAAATTTTCATAGGTCATTGGAACATTACGTCAAATCACTATCGATCTTTTTTAGTTTTTTTACTGCTAACCGATTAAGCTCAACAAAATTTGATCCCGTAGAAGTAACATAGGTTGGCGATGGGACGGGTATGTATCACTTCTTACCAGAGTTGCCGTGCTCGAAATTTTCTAGATTTGAAACGTAAAAACGAGAAAATTTTCTTGTCTACGGCGTGCAGACATATTCAACAGCCAGATAATCAAGAATCATATCACCTTCCCAATGCAAAATTATGCCTACGTACTTCTCTGCAGACACCAATCTTTCGTTTGTGGTACACTTTGGATTTTATGGCTACGTACTTCTCTGCAGACACCAATATTTCGTTTGTGGTACACTTTGGATTTTATGGCTACGTACTTCTCTGCAGACACCAATATTTCGTTTGTGGTACACTTTGGATTTTATGGCTACGTACTTCTCTGCAGACACCAATATTTCGTTTGTGGTATACTTTGGATATTATGGCTACGTACTTCTCTGCAGACACCCATATTTTGTTTGTGGTATACTATGGATTTAGTAAACTACATTTTTTACCTGTCTGTACAGATTGTCTGTGGTATGGCGGTATAGCACAAAAATAGGAATACAGAGTCGAAATAAGGGTTTTCTAACGCAGTTGTCGATTCCGTCACAAATAGTATTAGGCACTGGACGAAATTTTTGTCGGCCGGCTATTTTTTAACGGTTGGCTTGTTCGCATGCCGACAGCAGTTTTACGGTGGCTGCCCAACAGCACATCAGACATGTCCTAATTAATTTTTTAGACAATTTCTAACAACATTTCATTGAAATAGCAAGTTTCTGGTGCTGAGGTTCGTGAGACTGATGCAACAGACTTAGGATTAAGCTTAGTATATGGCGCATATAAAATCCTTTGTTTAGGATAACGCTTACGCTTGCTATATCGAGAAAAGTATAGCATGCATTTGGCTTCAGACTGTAAGAGTTACATTGGTCCATTCGCTGATCAGTCATTCTTATACACTTCCAAGTCTACAAATTTGTTTTGAATTAACAACAAGATACTGATTTTGGTAAGAATCTTCCACAAACAGTATAATATCTGTGATCCTAAGCTTTTAATATTTTAGAACTGCAATAATCTAAAACGACAATAATGCTCCGAAAATTTTTGTAGCAGTATTCAAGAAAACCAATGACGAATATTTGTACCACAGCATGGAAAAATGGTGCGAATTTGCAACTAATTTACTACTTTTTATACGCCATTCAGAGTCATAGTCTGCCAGTTTGTCTATACGCTACTGGAGAAATCTTTTAGATGCTGCTGGGCACGCTCAGATTGCTATGTCATCTATAAACTGGCTGCATCTAATTGCAGCTATGTTTGTCAGCAGGGCATCTGTGGTAAACATTATGTAAAGCAATGGGGCAATAACCCGCCCTCAGAAACTCCCGCTATATGTGTGAAAGGTTCTGTGCATGCACTATTGATAATTACACAGCATTCTCACTTACTTAGGATGTTGTGTATCCATTTGAGTTCGCATATTTCTATATTGTGTAAAAATTTTAAGTAACATACCTTCATGAAATACTGTATTGTAAGCCTTTTCTATGTCCACAAACACCACAAGAGAATGATTTAGTGATTCATGATTTAACTGTGTTGTAAGACAGTCGCAATAGATCATCGTTAGTTGACACAGAATCTCCTGCTGCTACTTTGCACTTTATTATAATATATTCCCTTTTTTCAGCCTGTTACGGATTCTCACATAAATTGTTAGTTATAATATTTTGCCAAGCATTGGCAGAAGAGTTATGCGGCGTTCACGTTATAATGTCCCCGCTGTTTGGAACTTTTGACCCCTGTAGTCTCGACCATACCGTATAGACAGTCAGGGTGACACCCATACTGTAAATCAATTGCCGAGGGTGTACGACACACCCCTAGCTACTACATTTTTTCTTGACAGTGTCGTACACACCCTTAGCTACCAATTTGGTGCAAGTTAACTATAACGGACACCTTCTGTAGCTAATGCGGTTTATTAGTCGACAGTCCTGTGTAGTTTTTTCTAAATTCTCGATATTTGTATCTAGCCCATATGAACATTGCTCACATAATTTCGAACACTGTCAATAAAACTGCCAAAAGACACGGTGTGTCTGAGACTGTCGAGAAGTGGTAATACGGGTAACTAGCTACCGTTGAAAAAATTTATTAAAAACATGGGGTGCCTAAGACACCCTGTTGTCAACAGTGTGTCTGACACTGTGTGGTGTACATAAGTTCCAAACGTTGGGGACATTATAACGTGAACGTCGCATTATTGGCTATAAGAGCTGACAGCATATGGACTTTTCAAGCTTTTGGTATCATTACAATGTTTCTTCGTTTCCACGTAACAAGATGGTATCTCCAATATTATTGTGTATCTCATAAAGATCCAGTAAGTTACTTGAGAATGTTGCTGTTGCCTTTTTAATTAAATAAATTTTAATGCCATCATGTCTTGGTGATATATTTTTTGCATGTTTAACAGCTAATTGCTGATTCACAGACTAATGCGCCCATCTACTCGACCATTTTTGTTACATACGACATGTCGTACGTAGCTATGTTACATACGACATGTCATATGTAACCTATGTTACATACGACATGTCGTATGTAACCAGTGTTACATACGACATGTGGTATGTAACTAGTGTTACATACGACATGTTGTACGTAGCTATGTTACATACGACATGTCGTATGTAACCTATGTTACATACGACATGTCGTATGTACCAGTGTTACATACGACATGTGGTATGTAACCAGTGTTACATACGACATGTCGTATATAGAACTCTACGAAACTCTAGTTTGATATTGGTGCTTCCGTCCAGTTTGATATCGGTGCTCCGTACAGTTTGATATTGGTGTAGTTCCAGTTTGATATTGGTGCCCCCTCCAGTTTGATACTGGTGCCAGCTCCAGTTTGATATTGGTGCCCCTCCAGTTTGATATTGGTGCTACCCTTCAGCTTGATATTTTTACCCCATCCAGATTGATACTAGTGCCTCCTCCAGTTTTATATTGTTACCACCCTTCAGTTTGATATTTGTGCACCGTTCAGTTTGATATTGGTGGGCCCCTTCAGTTTGATATTGATGCATACTCCAGATTGATATTGGTGCCCTCTCCAGTTTGATATTGGTGCTACGTTTCAGTTTTATATTGGTGCCCTTCTCCAGTTTGATATTGATGCCACCCTTAAATTTGATATTGGTGATCCCCCAGTTTGATATTGGTGCACCGTTCTATTTTAACATTGGTGCCCCCTCCAGTTTCACTTTGTTTAACCGCTCAGTTTGATATTGGTGTCCCCTACAGTTTGATATTGGTGCCACCCTTCAATTTGATATTGGTAATCCCCCAGTTTGATATTGGTGCACCGTTCTATTTTAACTTTGGTGCCCCCTCTAGTTTGATATTGCTTAACCGCTCAGTTTGATATTGGTATCCCCTACAGTTTGATATTGGTGCCAGCTTTCAGTTTCATATTGGTGATCCCCAGTTTAATACACCTGCTGCTTTTTATGAGCATGTATATTTAAGACCATAGGGTTCGATATGAGGAGCTACCATCATATAAGGATCACCCAAGCCATATTTACCCTTGAAGGCTCAGCATCCCCAAACCCCAAAAACTTCAACTGAACATTGTTTAGAGAACTTCTTTTATGTATAATAATTGCTAGATTACTTTCCAGCCTGCCACAGTCGAAGCTTTTCGCATTCGCTGAATATATTGCAACTATTCAATGAATTTTTGAATGTGTAATCATTCTTCTTTGTAACAAAAAGCTCACATTCATAATGTATAATGAAGACTGGAGGTGGCACCAATATCAAACTGGAGAGAGGAACCAATATCAAACAGGAGGGAGCACCAATACCAAACTGGAAGGAACACCAATATCAAATAACAAACTGGGGGCACCAATAACAAACTGGAGGGGGAAACCAATATCAAACTTTAGGGGGCACCAATATCAAACGGGAGGGCGCACCAATACCAAACTGGGGGAACCAATATCAAACTGGAGCGGGAACCAATATCAAACTGGAGGTGCCACCAATATCAAGCTGGAGAGTGGCACCAATATCAAACTTGAAGGGCACCAACATCAAACTAGAGAGGGACACCAACATCAGGAGGGGGCACCACTACCAAACTGGAGCGGACACCACTATCAACAAGTTTTTAAAATGGCCCATTAGAACGCAAGTACACCAAAATGATCGTACACATCTCTATAACTGATCAAAATATACTAGCAGTATTGGGTTCATTTCGTAGAGTTTGATGTATCAATGTTACATACGACATGTAGTATGTAAGATTGGTTACATACGACATGTCGTATGTAGCAAAAATTTTCGAGTAGATGGGCGCATTATTCTGTGAATCAGCAATAATGTTAATTCTAGCATGTGAATATTATGTGTGTTTGTTGGTAAAGCAGTTGCTGGCCCAAGTATATAAATAGTCCCTTCACGATACTTCCCAGGTGAAAATAATGTCAGTGGTTACTTTAAACAAACGTCGTAACAAAATTTTATGCACTCAAAAAAGCAATTACCATATTTACATCCAATTTTCAACAAAACTAATGCTATAATGTGGAATTTCAAATACGTTACTGCAAATGCTGTGGCATTTGCTGACGATGACTAAAACGCCCGGATTACGAACTAGTCAGAGCTTTTAGATAAATTCTGGCGGGATGTCGGCATACTATCGTCTATATTAAAATCCTATGCGTTAATGGTGGCACACGACTGCCATTAGTATTTCCAGCTTGACGATTGAGTCTGCGGCTCAGTGATTTACAAACGGAATTTGTATACGCGAAGACAAACGAACCGATGCAGAGCGATTTCGACTAAGCGGCTTTCCTTAGACAGGGCAGACATTTGAATTTAATGTTTTCACTAATTTGATAGACAGGAAGTGATATTTACTCTCTTTCTGATTTCCTATTTATTAAACATGGACTTAAGTACGACTTTCGAAACATTTTAGCTCTGTATATATGTACGTATATGTTTTTTAATGATATCTTGTTTAATAACAGTTAGGGCGATGATTATCGTGAAAATGGAACATAGTTGGGAATGTGAATGTTTCGAAGTATACATATTACCGTGCATAACAACACACATTATGAGTTGAGTTGTTGTGAATATGTTTGTTGCAATTAGTGCTATTTACTTTGTCCATGGAAAGGTTATCCTTCGACACGTATGTCACGTATGAATGCCCACGAAACACTAAACCTTGTATTTATAAGAAACAATGTCTATCATATATGCTTTGAACCGTAAATTATATTTCAATTTGTTTATAACCGCGGAATATAGCAGCAAAAAATATATTTCAAAGCTGTAAATGTCAAATATCAGTTGATTTCATTTTGCTGCCAGTGGGAAATTTAATTTTACCAACCTGCAAATCTATTTGAGATGTAATATAAATATAAAATAAAACGTATTGGACAAAACAAAATAATGTTTAACTAACAAAAGCAGTCATCATAGCCGTAGGGTTAAAACCCTAGGTCACATCAAGTTTATTAATTAGTCTGCTGTTACTGCTGGTGCTTTACCTTGAAAGCCACAGCTTATAAACAGTGGCTAGAAGGTAACGATAGTGTATTCATAACGAACTCACTCGATTATGAGTATAACTCAAATATTTACGAATTCCCAAAAATTATTCCTATTGACAAATTTGGAATAGTTAAAAGAAGTTGCATACCTAGAGTCTTGAGCCTCAGCATCATATTAAAAGAAGTGCTGTGCACCGGAAGTGAATACCGTGAGCGTGCTGACGTCTCCAAATATCTTCGGGCGGCCACCCGACCGTCGATCGTTTAACAATTTTCGCTGCTGTCGCCCGACGTCCGGTTAATAGAAAAAGACCGGCTGTTAACAATCTTCTGTCGTTAACGATCGCAAAAGTCATTTGTCAGCAGTTATGGGTCTATACCTTTGGCGCTGCATAGCAAATGAATTAAACGACACTACTAAATTTTTTGATTTATATAATCTCCGATTGCCAACATGCAAGGATTTTGTACCGTTTAACACCAATTGCTCCATAATAATAAATACCTTTATTATTAAATTTATATGTGTCACTGCTTAATAATAGACCTAATAGCCGGTTGTCGCGCAGCACTAATTATGATACAGGCTTGTTATAGTTTGCCTAGGCTTAGGATTCAACACTTAAGCCGTTGCATTGGAATGGAAATCAAGCGAATTTTGGAATAAATTCGTATCCTAATAAGACAAGCTTCTTGGCAATCAGTCGCCTAGTGACCATCGTCCAATCGTTGAGCCACAGACGAGCCACTAAGTTGTTGGCCTACTGCTGGCCCTCGACCAGCCGTTTAATTTCAAACCAGAGCATTGGCCGGCTGAAAATTTTGTTGGCCGGCCTATGAGGTCATTTCCTAACACTAATTAAGACAATCCATGTTTCATTTGAGTTCAGTGGAAATATCTGTTATGTAAATACCATAAATGCTATTAAGATATTAGATTTTTTGCTGGATATGTTTAGTGTAGAGTGAAGATTTGTTGTCAGCTTTGATATGTTCTTATTTTACGTTTATATCTATGATTGTTAAGCCTTTAATTTCTTCTCAATTATAAAATTCTCTGTAACACTGGTATGTTTCCGCTACATTCTTTAAATAGTACACATATAGCTAAAGGCACTTTTATTTGTTTCACGCTGTACATATCATACGTTCGGAAAGAGAGGTAAGGGTTTACGAGTCGGCTACCTCTATACCATATTTATAGGTTCTTAGCTCGCCGCAACAACGCTATAATGAGCAAAATTACAAAAAATTGTAATGAAGATTTAGGAAAAAGGGGTAATTATGAGGAAACATTTGACAAAACTGGAGAAAATTTTTGGTTGCTTCCCTTGTTCACCAACTCACTCCTTCTCTGCGGGCCCAACCTCTCGCTCGAAACATCTACTTTGCCGATCGACCTCGGGCGAAGGCTATATAAAATTGGGGCCGAAAACCGTCAATATTGGCCATACGTCTATAATTTTGATGCCATTCGACTCAGTTCGACGAGCTGTGACAGAAAATTTCATCTCGGCTACATTTATAATATAATATTTTTTGTTTTTAGAGTTATTTCGATTTTGAATACCCATAATTTCATAATTGAATACCTGTGACAGAAAATTTCATCTCGGCTACATTTATAATATAATATTTTTTGTTTTTAGAGTTATTTCGATTTTGAATACCCCTTGGCACCTACAATTTTCGAATATATTTCTTCTTAGTAAGTGTGTTGTTTTATATATCGTTCTGACTGGATTGACGAGATTTGTGGACATTGTTCAAATCAACCGATTTGGATAACGGGTTAACGATTTGTGTTTAGGCTAAGGCTTAGACTTCGGCTTTATCATAAATCTTCGTAAATCCTGAACAGAACTGAACTGACCTCAGTTGATTTTAACATCATTCTTCTCAAAGCGCAAATCCGACTCGAATGTTATATAATAAATATTTGTTTATCAAGAAATTATTCAAAAAATTTGGTCCCAAAGAAGCCAAGGACAATTTGTAACCCAAAAAATCGAGAAAAATAATTTGTCAAAATGTGGCCTGAATTGACATTTTTTGACTTGACACCCAAAATTTTAAAAATTTTTTTATGGATAAATGTATATTTTATATACTATTCGAACAGGATTGCCGAGGTGTGTCGAACGGAGTTAAAATCGTAGCGGGCCATGGATTAAGGAGCTACACAAAAGTACGTGAAATCCTAAGTGTAACCCTTACCCTACTCCTAAGTCTAACCGTTACCGAAGGTACACTTCAGCTGATTTTACCACCACTTGAGCTCCCTGGTCAATTTAGTTCGAATGATATATAAAATTATGCAGTTTGTCAAGAAAAAGTTTTTTTCGAAAATTTGAGTACTATTGGTAACCTAAAAAATCGAAAAAGATGCGAACTGTCATTAATGTGGCCGAAATAACCATTTTTTGACTGAGGTTGACGATCTGAGTCGAATAGTACCAAAATTATGGCTGTATCTTCGAAATACGATTTTTGCGCTCGGACCTCTAAGCAAGACCCTTTAGCCGCTTTACATTTTCACGTTACCTTCTGGATTAGAATTAACTTTTACATAATATATGATAGGTTCGAGTTTATATTGAGGCGAGAAAGGTTTAGCAATCACTGTGCACCGTGGTAAAAATTTTTTCTACTGCAAAGAAGTAGCCCGCTACTGTCGTAGATGGAAACGCGAATACGATATCGTCTGTTCAAATCCGCTACACAATAGTGTAAATGTAACAGGACCGTTCCGGTCTATTACGTTGGCCCATGCTCTCGTCAAGGTTCGTTGTGAACTCGAAATAGGCCCGAAAGGCTGATAGTTCACCACGGCCCGATCCGATCTAACGCCCTTTCGCATCAAGCTGACCCCTGTAGCGCCATGGATTTCTACTGCTCGTTTTTAACCTTGTCTATTTTGCCTATTCGTGTACAATATGTTTTCATGTATGCAATTTTAACTCTTTTCGTGTTGTTTTGTTTGTCCGTCATATATGTCACGCTTTTATATTGGCGCAGATTTTGAATAAGGAGACGCGAAATTACGTAGATATAACCGATCATAGGAAAATTATAGGATTTCTAGGGACTTCGACCAGGTCTGAATCTAAGGAGAAACTCTTAAATACATAGGATCAAGATTACGACCGTCCGGGAATAGGACGCCCCTCGGCCACTCGCCATGCGTCGAATGGCAATGGCTGCTCACTGCATGACGAACAGCACCGACACCGAAATTCGCTAGGGAGTAGCCAAACATCGAAATATGTTTACCTATCTTAACCAGCACTTTATTCCTGTTGTTGAGCTTAAAAGAAGACATCGACAAACGTGAAAACAACAGAATTTGGATTTTGGTAAACAGGTGAACAGGACGCGGCTTCAACGAGCCGTAGCCGCTTAACTGCTCCGAAATTTGAAATCATGTCCCAATCCCGAACACTTTTAGGTGCAGAATTTTAGTGGGCTTTGAAACGACGTCTGGTAGAACAAATTCGGTTCATGGATTGTCGAGTTATATTAATAATTTCGTCTCTTACTCGTCTAAATAACCGCTGTTTACGCTAGGTAGGGTTGCTATTATTCGCTTACACCGTGTAATCACTCTGTTAACCTCACTTTTATTCTGTATCAAGCTGGAATCTGAGAGGATCTCAGTCCGTTCTAGGGCTGACGTAAAATGTTCAATCTAATCTGATACGGCTGTAATCCTGACCGATTTGGGCTAAGTCGGTTCTTAAAATGATGTGATCACAGAGTTTATAACTCCTTGCAATTTTCTATGAACAGCCCTAGATTGGCCATTTTGGTACCAGTGTGCCGATTTAGCGAATCGATAATCCAAGAGCACCATCGCGTTACAGACAGCCCCTTTGTCTATACATTGGGTACGGTGAAAATACGTTCGCACTTTTCATTTCCAGCAAAATCCCTTAATCAGGAGCGTTGCAACCGCTCTCTCCTGTTTCAGGAGTAACTGAGTGGGAGTTTAATACGTCATTATGTAGCCCAGACATTAAGGATTGCAACGGCTGAGCAATACGTAACTGAACGAAGTACAACA
>JASANE010018891.1:0-22880 GCA_030248225.1 Trileptium ribeirensis
AACGTCAAGATGTTGACCAACACGATACATTGGTTGATTTGCCAACGGAACCCTACCCAATCCGGTGGTTATCCGATAGATCGGGTCCTTTGCGGACATACCCTTACAATAATAAAATTGTTTTAGTTTTGCTAGTAGCCGATCGCGGCCAGGATGCCCTCCGTACAAGGTGTTATGCTCATGTTTGAGTACCTGCTGTGCTAGTGTGATTGGGACACACAACTTGTAATTTATGTCCCCTGGTTGTAATGGGCGCATGTATAATATTTTAGTGTCCTGGGCTAGTTCGAAGTAATGTGCCCGCATTTCTATCCTTAGCGCGCCTAACTTGGGCCGTGTTTTGTTATATAGATACCACCAAATAGGACCCAGTTCTGGGTCGTTTCGTTGAATATACGGTAAAAGCCGCACTAGGTTAAAATCTGGGAGATCCGAAAAGAACGGTAAATATATGTTTTCATGAGTATCTTGTGCGTCCTCAATCCTGACAGTTGGTAATATTTCGATTTCGTAATGCATCATTAATTTCATGAGCCTATCAAACTCCTGTTCGGTTGATAGTGTGGTTGCTCTAAGGCCCACTGTTTCTGATTCGGTCCGATATGGCCTTTTAGACCCTGGAGCCTGGGGTCCGACTCCAGAACCCGAGATAGTTGTAGTGCGCACTGACATTACCGGGGTTTCTCCCGAGTCCATCCTAATTGGGATAGCGCTTAGCGTGGCTGCCTGCTGGGTTAGCCTTGCTGGGGGTACTGTAGTTATTTGCGTGCCTGCAACTAGTTGCGATGGGATTGCTTCAGGGTTAGGCTGGCCTGGGGGGCTATCGGGCTTCCTGTTATAGGGGTCGGTGCGCCCGTTGCAAGCGGTGCTACAGTACGTACGAGATACGGCAGGTGCGATTGATCCCATGCTGCACAGGTTGTTGGTGGGCGAGGTCCGGTGGGTCGTCCTCGGCCCATCATTAATATTTCATAAGTATCTCCTGGTTCCTCGCTTATAGATGGGTCGTATCTAGGATCTCGTGACAATGCATCGGCATTGCCCTTTTCTTTACCTGGTCTACATAGTATTTCGAATCCTCCGAATTCGAGTAGCAGTTCACTACGCCATTGGGATAAGCGTGAGTTCCTGGGTGGTTTGTCAAATGCGGCGTTCACATTATAATGTCGCCGCTGTTTGGAACTTTTGACCCCCTGTAGTCGCGACCCTACCGTATAGACAGTCAGGGTGACACCCATACTGTATATCAAATGCCGAGGGTGTACGACACACCCTTAGCTACTACATTTTTTCTAGACAGTGTCGTACACACCCTTAGCTACCGATTTGGCGCGAATTAACTATAACGGACACCGTATGTAGCTAATGCGGTTTATTAGTCAACTGTCCTGTGGAGTTTTTCCTAAATTCTCTATATTTGTATCTAGCCCATATGAACATTGCTCAAATAATTCCGAACACTGTCAATAAAACTGCCAGAAGACACGGTGTGCCTGACACTGTCGGTAAGCGGTAATACGCGTAACTAGCTACCGTTGAAAAAATTTATTAAAAACATGGGGGTGTCTAAGACACCCTGTTGTCAACCGTGTATCTGACACTGTGTGGGGTACATAGGTTCCAAACGTTGGGGGACATTATAACGTGAACGCCGCAAAATAAAGCCTTGAGCGGCTTGTGGTCAGTTTCTACCTGGAATTTGTGTCCTACTAGATAATGCCTGAAGTGTAGCGCTGCCCATCTAATCGCGAGAGCTTCGGCCTCTATAGCGGTATATCTGCGTTGATAATCTAGTAGCAGAGCCTTACTTGCATATGCAATGGGTTTGAGGCCCTGTTAGGTTTTCTGCCACAGCACTGCGCCCATTGCGTATCCTGAAGCGTCTGTTTGTAGGATGAACGGCTGCGTGAAATCGGGGTGCACCAATACAGGTTCCTCGAGTAGCGCTTGTTTTAATTTCTTAAATGCTTCTTCACATCTAGGTGTCCATTTAAATTCGGCATTCTTACGCTTTAATTTATTTAGTGGCTCGCATATATCTGAGTAACTCGGTATAAATTTGTGATAGTACCCTACTAATCCCACGAAACTTTGAAGCTGCTTCAATGTTTCGTATTGGCCCACGCCCTGAGGGAGAGTCAACCCATAAGCCTGCTCACAGGTAATAAGGCTGACTCGCCTTTCCCTCATAATCCGACTAATCCCCCTAAGTTGATCTCTGGTCCTAGAATAGCCTAGCGAGGCTCCCCCGTTTTGTCCTGAGAGAATGTAATGCCTTAACCTAATGGCTAGTATAATGCACGGGCGCGATTCTAGTAGTGGCCTAGTTTTGGCGGTGCCTCATTCCGTTGTTCTCCCGTTCTGATCCTGGTGTAATGTACGACTGGCTCTGAAACCTAGAGTATGACCACGGGTCAATCCTATTGGTGACCTCGTCGGAGTATGTCCCCGGAATTTGATCACTTAGAATAGCGTTGGGGCACTGAGGCGGGGGCCCCAGTCTCTTAAGTGTCTAGACCCTAACTACTTGTGTTATATGTCGGGCGGCGAGCTATGCAAGGCGATAATTAACTGCGAGAGGATTTACGGCGGGTGCGTTCCTGATAGTTCAAGTAAAACACGGATAATGCGGGGTGCAGAAGGGGTTGCCGGCTCGGGCCTTAAAGCAGGAATTGCGTGAGAGCTTGCGTCAGCGAATCAGATCGACAGGGCGCGGGATGGTGGATAACTTGCTCGCTGTGGCGCGAAACTGACTTAGGTTCAAAAATCCTTAGGGGTTCCTGTTGAAACTGATTTCTAACATTCGGCCGGGGTCGGAAAATTAAACAAAACTCCTAACTGCTTCAGAAAGATACACGCGGTTCAATTGATTTACTATGGAATCCTTTTCCTTTGCATTCAACACTCTTCATAAGCACCACGCAATTGGGGTGTACAGCAGATTATTTACAATATTTATAGTGTTACAAAATTTAGGTCGGGTACCCTGCAAGATACCCCAATGCAAATATAATATTCCCCTTGAACATGACATCCTTAGGTAATATTTAATTGATTTGACCCGTCATTGTTCCTATGTTGGTAAACGACAGAGTTTTGTAATTGTGCATTGTTAAGTCTTCTTCCTGTTTTGGCTGAGATACCAGTATGCTCACATGTCCTAGTCGTTAGGGGTCGTCGTGAACAGCCGATGTAGTCTGCTTCACAAGCACAACATTTGAATTTGTATACGACATAGGATTTGAGCAGTTACGGTATTTTGTCCTTAACGCTTTATCACCCAACCGGTCTTTTTGGAAGAAACAGAGAAATAACACATTTTATCTACCTCAGCGGATGCCGTTTATTATATTTTGATGCAAAATAACTAACAAATTTGCATGTTCGGCAAAATACAGATAGTATGTTGTAGCATACTTTGCGCGTCTGACTTAAACGATAGAATTGAACCGAAGTATGCTAGAGCATATATCGGGCAGACGGTTCCAATACTGTTTGCTGCCTGAAGTATGCTGCAACATACTATGGGTAGGATGTGTCACGGCAAAAGTTACACCAAATACACCTAATAATTCCACAACCTATTTGTTGTGGTATTTATAAAAGCATGTCTTAGCATTAGCCTTTTTAGCTGCATTACACATGTGGACTCGGCATTTTGAACAGGTCCTCTCGTCAAAATTTTACAGCCGTAGAGTTTGCATTTGACGTGTTCACCCTCCACAAATATTGGCCAGTGATTATATTTGTCATATCGTCCCTGTCCAGTGGTTGCCTGTACGTCAATAACGCCGTTCCGTTTCTTCGCCTTAGGAGAGGCAACTGTGGCTTCGTCTGCCAGTGGCGAGTTCTTTTGCCAATGCCATTTTGAACTGTTTCACTTTACCTTGGCTTTTCGGTGATGGATTATGCTGCCACAAGCAATATAGTACCCACGACTTAGCAACGGGCCTGTCCAAGCGACGATAAAAGATACTCCGGTACCTGTAACCATATTAAATTCACCAACTGCAAAAATGGTTTACGAAATTGGCAAAATATATACCAAATAACGAAATCTAATTACATGCAACATTTAAAGGTTGAGAAACTGGCTATAAGAAATACTGAGGCATACAAGTTGTTCTAAATACTTTAGCCCATTGCACAACAGTAATTACAATAATGGAAACAGCTCAAATCACATGTGAACAAACTGAATCAGATTATTAACTGGAGCTATTATTGCAAATAATAGTAAACATTACAATAATTCCTAACGCGACAAGAGTGCATAAAAGGGCTAACAATAACCGTTTCACTCATATGCGATTACCGACGAACCTACTTCATAAAACATCAAAATGCTACGCATCGATTGCTACATAACTATTGATAATAACAAATAGCTCACCAAGTTTTGGAACAAAATTGAACAGCGCACAAAGCAACCAATTGATCAGCTTTATCAACGCCTCTCATGTGTGTGTTGTAGGTCTTTAACAACTGCGGACATGGCACGTCGACATAGTTGTTCTAAATGAAAATGGAGGCGCTGCTGTGGTTAAATTAGGCGATGACTGTGTGTCGCTGTTGTCAAAAACAACGGTAGTGGAGGGTACGCTAATATTTCGGTCGCTGGCCTGCGAACCATCATCAGAGCAAATCGAGCTAAAACGAATTTTAGCCCGATGTAATATAATGTAAAATAGACGAAACGGCAAAATATTGAAACAAAATAAGCATATATTTGTAAAGTAAAAGAGCCAATTAATTAACAAGAAAACAGCAACAAAGGTCTAAGGGATTCTAAGTTATTTAGTTTAGGAGTATTTTCGCGACTTAGCAGGTTTTCGAGATTTAGTAAAAGGCGGGCCGCGTCTGGATCTTGACTGTTAGTTTGGGTGATGACGGAAAAAGCGTCTGAATTGGACTGAGTGTTGCAACTGTTCATATGTTGGTAACCTGCAGAGTTTTGTAATTGTGCATTGTTAAGTCTTCTTCCTGTATTGGCTGAGATACCAGTATGCTCAGATATCCTAGTCGTTAGGTGTCGGCATGAACAGCCGGTGTAGTCTGCTTCACAAGCAGAACATTTGAATTTGTATACGACATAGGATTTGAGCAGTTCCGGTATTTTGTCCCTAAAGGAGAAACAATGCTTGATCTTTTTTCGAGCAACAAAAACTATTCGGATATTATATAGGATGTTTTAAACAGTTGGCTAATGCGTCTTTTGATTTTGTTGGAATTATTTCCGAGAAACAGTAATTACGTAAAAACCGTATTTCATTATGTATTAAATCATAACTACTTCCTATTTGGAAAGCCCTGTATAATAAACAATCGATTAGCCCGGTTTTATACTTGTTGAAAATATGTGAGTCGAACTTAGTGAGAAGGCCCGTGAAAATGTATTTTCTGTAAACGGATGTATCAAAGCCACTATCCTTTTTGGCAATTCTAATGTCCAAGAAAGGAATGGAGTTATTTTGTTTATTTTCAACTGTGAACTTAATGTTAGGATGATGAGCGTTTAAATATGTTAAAAATTGTACGGATTGGTTGTATTCATCGAAAATTGTGAATGTATCATCCACATAGCGACTATAGAACTTGGGTTTAAACGCTGATGGGCAGTTTGCAGTCCAGGTCTTTTCAGAAAAACTCATGAAAATGTTGGCTAGAGTAGGGCTTAATGGTGAGCCCATGGCTACACCTTCCGTTTGTTGGTAAATAGTTGTATTAAATACAAAATGAATATCTTTGACACAAAGTTTTATAGCTTCTATGAGTTCGGTAACGGGCATATTGATGGTTATTTGGTTGTCATTGACTTCTGTTTCAATGAATTCTAAAGTTTCCTGACTTGAAACATTTGTAAACAAATCCGTTACATCCAAACTAGCTAAATGGTTCTGATCAAAAGAAATATTCGTGATGTCTTTGGCAAAATCAAAAGAATTGGTGACCGGAAATTGCTTTTTGTGAGTGGTTCGAGTATCGGAACAAGATACTGTGCTAATTTGTGTACACTTGCATTGACACATAATGAAATAGGTCTCAGCGGTGTATTGGTTTTGTGAACCTTCGGTGAGCCATAGAGAATTGAAATTCTCAAGTCAGATGGAAGTAACTTGAAGTGTTTTATGTTGCTGATATAGCCAGCTCTTTTGAAACGATTGAGTAGCTTGGAAACATTAGCTTCGTCTCGAGTGACTGTCGAATAAATGTCTTGATTTGTGGCTACATTAAAATGTGAGCGATCATCTAAAATATGTGACATTTTGTTACAGTCAGTTTTAGCTATTAGGACTACACCTCTGTCCTTATCGGGCGATGTTATTATAATGTCCGAATTAGCCAATAGACTTTTAATGTAGTTGAACTGTTTAGTCGAAAAATTGGACTTGGATGTAACGTTGTTGCTGTTAGTAAGCAATGCGGATTCAATTAAGCTGCGAAAATTGCTTTTGAGTGAAAAGTTAATATCCGTGATCTTGTTTCTGTTACAAAAGTCAAGGTTTCTGCATGTGCATAAACCTGCATTTTGTTGATTTTATTGTCAGTGGGAACAAAATCAAGGCCTTTCGCCAAGGTTTGTACTTCGAAATCACTTAGCTCAATGCTAGAGATGTTGAACACGCACTTTACGGGCTCCGAGATGGAATTATTATTGTTGGCTAACCTATTGCTCAGTTGCGTTAGCTTTTTTGATGTTTGAGCCGGGATTCGTCATCTATTTTCATGGAAATTCGCCGTATATATGAAGACAAAGTAAACCAATCGATGTAGCTGACGCTATTCTTTAAGTCATCACTGATTTTATTGAAATGGGCAGAATGCAAAGCAACCGAACGATTACGGCTTCTTTGTTCATTCCTGAGAATTTTTTGTGCAAAAGAAGGCCAGTTTACAATATTCCGCAGAATGGCTTTATTTTTGATTTTTATGAATGGCGGCGTAATTTTGCTCGATATGCATGAAGACAGGAAGTCCGAATGTGCCTTGCACTTTGCCCATTTAATCAGTGTTTTTTGCATGCTCTATATAGACGCACAACTAGCAATCCGTATTTTTGGAGATTGCCTGTGATTAGGCCCCCTGGAAACTGTACACGAATCAAGTTATTTAAATTGGTGATTGCCAATTTATAAGTCGATGACATGTCAAGATCAGATGAATTTTCGCCAAAATTTTAATTGCTAAAACGAAAAGCATATTAAGATTACAGTAGAAGCGCTCAAACGGCATCGGTAACTGGTATTGCAGTCCGGCGAACGGAAATAAGGGTTGTAATGTACTTACATCGAAAAACCGTGTCCCATTTCAAACAAAAGCAAGTCGTTAAAATATGCGTGAAGAGCAAAAAACGTTGTCATAATCGCCCGCGCAAAACTTTTGAAAAATCTAATTAATCGAATAAATCGAATAAACGAATAAAAGCGAAAACAACCAGGGCTGAAACTGCTGGGAAAGAAACATTAATCCTTTGCAATACGTGCTATGTACAAAACATACAGGGCCAGAAGGCACCAAAATGCAAATGTCAAGTACATGATGCAAATTATTACATTTCGATGCTATGTTCAGCCGGTTGTTCTGCTTCAGTGGTAACAGACCCTTGGTCAGATGCGCTGCTCGGATTCGGGCCGACTTTAGGCTTTTTGGAACGCGGTTGTATGTTTTCGATGTCCGAATCGCAGAAAGCAATAACGGGAGCAGGATGCCGGATAGGCGTGGAAGATATGGGTGCGTCAAAACCTCGAATTGGAGTAGTTGAAACTGGAGGCGCTGCTGCAGTTAAATTAGGCGATGACTGTGTGTCGCTGTTGTCAGAAATAACGACAGTGGAGGGTACGCTAATATTTCGGTCGCTGGACTACGAACCATCATCAGAGCAAATCGAGCTAAAACGAATTTCCACTCGATGTAATATAATGTAAAATAGACGAAACGGCAAAATATTAAAACAAAAGAAGCATATAATTGTAAAGTAAAAGTGCCAATTAATTAACAAGAAAACAGCAACAAAGGTCTAAGGGATTCTAAGTTATTTAGTTTAGCAGTATTTTTGCGACTTAGCAGGTTTTCGAGATTTAGTAAAAGGCGGGCCGCGTCTGGATCTTGACTGTTAGTTTGGGTGATGACGGAAAAAGCGTCTGAATTGGACTGAGTGTTGTAACTGTTCATATGTTGGTAACCTGCAGAGTTTTGTAATTGTGCATTGTTAAGTATTCTTCCTGTTTTGGCTGAGATACCAGTATGCTCAGATATCCTGGTCGTTAGGTGTCGGCATGAACAGCCGATGTAGTCTGTTTCACAAGCAGAACATTTGAATTTGTATACGACATAGGATTTGAGCAGTTCCGGTATTTTGTCCTTAAAGGAGAAACAATGCTTGATCTTTTTTCCAGCTACAAAAACTATTCATATATTATGTTGCGGATAGGATGTTTTAAACAGTTGGCTAATGCGTCTTTTGATTTTGTTGGAATTATTTCCGAGAAACGGTAATTTTAAAAAAAATTCTTTGGTTCAGACTCACTGGATGTTTGTGTTGTTTCAGAGCTTTGTTGGAGAACTGTCGCGGAAGCATTGGACTTCGTAACCCATTTGTTGACAAACTGTGTGATCGAATTGTCAATTAGTTTCGTTGGGAATCCGTTATTGACGAACATATTACCTAAAAACCGTATTTCATTATGTATTATATCATAACTACTTCCTATTTGGAAAACCCTGTATAATAAACAATCGATTAGCCCGGTTTTATATTTGCTGAAAATATGTGAGTCGAACCTAGTGAGAAGGCCCGTGAAAGTGGATTTTCTGTAAACGGATGTAACAAAGCCACTATCCTTTTTGGCAATTCTAATGTCCAAGAAAGCAATGGAGTTATTTTGTTCATGCGAACTTAATATTAGGATGTTGAGCGTTTAAATATGTTAAAAATTGTACGGATTGGTTGTATTCGTAGAAAGTTGTGGATGTATCATCCACATACCGACGATAGAACTTAGGTTGAAACGCTGATGGGCAGTTTGCAGTCCAGGTCTTTTCAGAAAAACTCATGAAAATGTTGGCTAGAGTAGGGCTTAATGGTGAGCCCATGGCTACACCTTCCATTTGTTGGTAAATTGTTGTATTAAATACAAAATGAATATCTTTGACACAAAGTTTTATAGCTTCTATGAGTTCGGTAACGGGCATATTGATGGTTATTTGGTTGTCATTGACTTCTGTTGCAGGATGTCGGATAGGCGTGGAAGATATGGGTGCGTCAAGAGCTCGAATTGGAGCAGTTGAAACTGGAAGCGCTGTTGCGGTTAAATTCGGCGATGACTGTGTGTCGCTGTTGTCAGAAATAACGATAGTGGAGGGTACGCTAATATTTCGGTCGCTGGACTGGGAACCATCATCAGAGCAAATCGAGCTAAAACGAATTTCAGCTCGATGTAATATAATGAAAAATCGACGAAACGGCAAAATATTGAAACAAAATAAGCATATATTAGTAAAGTAAAAGTGCCAATTAATTAACAAGAAAACAGCAACAAAGTCCTAAGGGATTCTAAGTTATTTAGCTTAGGTGTATTTTCGCGAATTAGCAGGTTTTCGAGATCAACTGATCTTGACATGTCATCGACTTATAAATTGGCAATCACCAATTTAAATAACTTGATTCGTGTACAGTTTCCAGGGGGCCTAATCACAGGCATTCGCCAAAACTACGGATTGCTAGTTGTGAGTTTATATAGAGCATGCAAAAACACTGATTTAATTGGCAAAGTGCAAAGCACATTCGGACTTCCTGTCTTCATGCATATCGAACAAAATTACGCGGCCATTCATAAAAATAAAAAAATAAAGCCATTCTGCGGAATATTGTAAACTGGCCTTCTTTTGCACAAAAAATTCTCAGCAATGAACAAAGAAGGTATAATCGTTCGGTTGCTTTGCATTCTGTCCATTTCAATAAAATCAGTGATGACTTAAAGAATAGCGTCAGTTACATCGATTGGTATATTTTGTCTTCTTATATACGGTGGATTTCCTTCAAAATAGATGACGAATCCCGGCTCAAACATCAAAAAAGCTACCGCAACTGAGCAATAGGTTAGCCAACAATAATAATTCCATCTCGGAGCCCGTAAAGTGCGTGTTCAACATCTCTAGCATTCAACTAAGTGATTTTGAAGTATAAACTTTGGCGACGGGCCTTGATTTTGTTCCCTCTGACAATAAAATCAACAAAATGCAGGTTTATGCACAAGCAGAAACCTTCCTACAGGACTTTTGTAACAGAAGCGAGATCACGGATATTAACTTTTCACTCATAAGCAATTTGCGCAGCTTAATTGAATCCGCATTGCTTACTAAGAGCAACAACGTTACATCCAAGTCCAATTTTTCGACTAAACAGTTCAACTGCATTAAAAGTCTATCAGCTAATTCGGACATTATAATAACATTGCCCGAAGGGCAGAGGTGCAGTCCTAATGGACAAAACTAACCACTTTAACAAAATGTCACATATCTTAGATGATCGCTCACATTTTAATGTAGCCACAAATCAAGACATTTATTCGACAGTCACTCGAGACGAAGCCAATGTTTCCAAGCTACTCAATTGTTTCAAAAAAGCTGGCTATGTAGCAACATAAAACACTTTAAGTTACTTCCATCTGGCTCGAGAATTCCAATTCTCTATGGCTCACCGAAGGTTCACAAAACCAATACACCGCTGAGACCTATTTCACCATGTGTCAATGCAAGTGTACACAAATTAGCACAGTATCTTGTTCCGATACTCGAACCACTCACAACAAGCCATTTTTCGGTCACCAATTCTTCTGATTTTGCCAAAGAAATCACAAATATTTCTTTTGATCAGAGCCATTTGGCTAGTTTCGATGTAACGGCTTTGTTTACAAATGTTCCAATTCAGGAAACTTTAGAATTCATTGAAACAGCAGTCAATGACAACCAAATAACCATGAATATGCCCGTTACCGAACTCATAGAAGCTATAAAACTTTGCGTCAAAGATATCCATTTTGTATTTAATACAACAATTTACCAACAAACGGAAGGTGTAGCAATGGGCTCACCATTAGGCCCTACTCTAGCCAATATTTTCATGAAATTTTCTGAAAAGAAATGGATTGCAAACTGCCCATCAGCATTTAAACCCAAGTTCTGTCGTCGCTATGTGGATGATACATTCACAATTTTCGACGAATACAACCAATCCGTACAATTTTTAACATATTTAAACGCTCAACATCCTAACATTAAGTTCACAGTTGAAAATGAACAAAATAACTCCATTCCTTTCTTAGACATTATGCATGAATAAACTTAAGGTGCGCCTCTTACCATCCTCTTTCTACATCACCGATTGACGATCACTTGTTCGGGGTACCGACTATCCGTAGCAGTGTAAAAGAACATAAATTAGACCTACTGGAAAACGAACTAAATACGTTAAGGAACAAAATTTAGTCCGATTAATAAACCATCTTAAAATGAAATGCAACGTATCACTTGCCGTTTCAGAGTTAGAGCAACGCATGGTTTGCGAACATGAAGACGCACTCCATTGTGGAGTGTTCGCGAACATTAAAGTTACTCACTATATTGTTAACTGTTCGCGAACATTAAATTTTAGATTTAGATTATCTTCTGACATTTTTTGTGTTCGCGAACATATGCAGTAATGTTTTTAATGCATCGACTATGATGGCTTGGCTATTTTACATCGTGCGTAAGGTATTAATAGGTATAGCGCATACATGTTCATAAGTTGCACTTGGGGCGCAACCAGTAAGCATATACCGATTTACAAAATCAGGTTTAACAGCGCATGAAATGTCAGGTAGAGGCAACACAATCGCTGGCTGGCGTCGGACAGTCATAACTGTGTCTGCGGCATCAGAGGCATCCAAGCAATTGTGGAAGATCCGACATTCATTTTTAATCAACCTTACTCTTATCCTTTTACTCAGCTCTATTTCTATACATTATAATCAAAGAGAAAATGTTTCTTTAGCAAAAATGGTGATTCCATTAACTACTGCAGTAGGTATGAGTCATTTACCCTACATATCATTTAAACATAATTAGAGATTATGTTTATATTCAGCATTCATTCATAATAAAAAAAATCAACGTTACACTGCCAATTATTACGTTTTATCTGGATGGCGTGGCTTTCAGATATAAATTCTAATTCAATGTTTTCGCCGTAACCGCTGTGTTATTAGTAGTCATTAGTTTCTAATTTAAATTTTCACTACATAGAGTGCTCTTTATTTGAAACCTACTGTACTTAAACCTATTTTTGATGAATTCATGTCTGCTGTTGGTACTATCTAAGATAAAAATAACGGTAACTAAGCGTATTTCCAAGTGTGCAGATCTATATCGAAAATCAACGTACAACACCTTCTAAGTTTAGTTTTATTATTACATAGACTGGAAACGACTAAAAAGTAGAGTGGCTCAGGACATAACATTTAGATTAACTTCCGTAGTCTGTTTGAACAGACATACATGCAACATACTCATTCAACGAGGGACGACGATGCTGATGCACTTAATTTTTCAATATATTTAAAAAATTACGCGCTAACCAACTTTGCCACATATTTTAGTGATGTTTTTTTGTAAATTTCAATTAAATTAGCTGTGTCTGATGTGTAAGCGGCTAGTCCTATAGTAAAAATGAACAAAAGCAACACTAGGGACATAGCTAAGAACTTCACCACGGGGAGGGGGACGGGATTTGCCAGATGGGACAACTTAACCACACCTAGCGGATATAAATAACGTATATTAAACATGTAATTCGGTTTCTGTCATCCTTCACGGGTTGGCAAGCGTAGTTGGAGCAGGGAGAACTGATCCCTGCGTGCCGCTTGGTACTGTCTCTGACTCAATAGTGTTTATAACAAACTTAGGCTCTGTTTTTAAGTTTTTTCTTCCACAATACACAATGAACTCGACACATCGACAGGGGCGTGGGGAGGGCGCGGGGGTGGCGGCGGGGAAGGCCGGCCCATTAAATTTCTTCAAATTAGGATTTTACATTATGCCGACCTTATCTTTTCTCTTATAATTTTCTCTTATCGCCATCCCACTATGAATGCAACACATTTATTGTCTTACAATTAGTGCAACACATTTATTTAGTATTCCGACCCAGTCTGTAGTACCCATAACAAAGCTGCTTTTATGGGTTTGTGCGGGCCCCAGTTCTGTTTGTGGGAGGTCATATTTAATGCTGCCCGTTTACAGTACAAATTATGTTTAGGTTGAGCTGGGCTATATATTGTTCTATCTTTTCAGATAGATGATCGTCTTTGCGTCTGAGTTCCCTCAGTCTACTGGTTGCGGGAGGTGTCATACATGCTGAAAATGTATTTGAATTGATAATTTTACTAATGTATAACAAGCAGTTGGCATTAGTTGTGTCTCGGAAATGAGTTTGTTTCTCCTTAAAGATTAACAGATAATCATTAGATATTCTTAGTTCTATCGACAACGCATTCCATAATAATGCGCCAGTGCACTGGAATGTGTTGTTACAGGCAGTTTGAATAGGCAGCATTCTGCTATTCCGTATGTAGTCGCGGTAAATTGGAATAAACCGACATTTCAGCCAAATATGTTGCAAAACGATATATAATAGCTTTGCGCAAGAAAGTAATCATTTTAAACGAAACTGGATGCTTTTAGCGGTAACCATTGTAGTGTTTGTATCACAGGGATTACATGATCGGAGCAGTTAATGAGAAACGCAAGCTTAGCGAAAACATCGTGTAATGGACGCAGTCGTTTTTCCGGCAGACTATGAACGGTTCAAGTTTTGTTTCCATTTAAATGTTCCACATTTTCAGCAAAATATTGCTTTTTGTCTGACGCTTCATAAGTGCTTGTTTTAGAAGATACTATCAGTACTGCCAGGGGGCGATTCAAATTATGTTTCAGCTCAGCTGACCTATATGTAATCTTAGGTTTTCGGATAGAATTTCGGTTTTACCACTAGTGATTTTTGTGAAACTGTGTTAGATTTCAGATATACACGGCTGGCAGGTCACATTGTTTCTTGATCTAAGCTCTGATTTATAATTAAAATTTTGAGAATTTCCGCTTTGTTCGGAGTATTTTTAGGCTATTTAGCTTATGGCTCGGAAATAACAACTTTGACAAAGAACTCTTTATCAGAACCCAAGCAGTACATGGGCAGCCTGATGATCATATTTATTGATCTGATGACTAAAAAGTGCTACAGTACTCGCCAAAAATCACCGTCCCATTTGGAGCGAGCAAGTTCGATCCACTGGTTCGCTTGAGATTTCGAAACTATTTAAACTAATAGTAAATTATATTTTTAGAGCAAATTTATCTCGAGCAAGTCGCGAGCGAGTGACAGTCATTTTTGGCGGGTACTGTACGTATTGTACTCTCCAAAAATCGCTAGCAGTCGTTCGAGCCTTGCTCGAAAGAAATTTGTTCTAAAAATAGGAATGTATTATTAATATTAAGAGTTACGAAATCTCGAGCGAGCCACTCGCTCGAAATACAAGTCGTTTCTAACGGGCACTGCACATTTGTCTCCAAGTGTCAGTTAATTCCATACGGCCGAACTGACATAAACAAACGAGCATGATTTTTCACATTTGTATGGGGAAAAAGAACGAAAAACAAAAGAGAAGACCAGATATAATTACCAGTGAATAAAAAAATTGAAAATCAAAACAACCGTGAGGAATTATGATTGGTAATTTATTACTCAATACAGGAAAGTCAAGAGGAAACGGCATACGTATTACAAACTAACTTTGTCGTTTGTTGTTAGTGTCTGAAGCGTCGGCAAAGAAAAGAGCTTCATATTAAATGATTCGTACAATGGATTTTTATATTTGCAATGTTGGTATTATGTTTGGGTATATATTACTAGGTAAGAGACACTTTTCTCGTATCTTGAAATTTCGGTTATCTGCGGTTCAGATATTGTTTATTGTGCGATTATGTGTTGGATTTAGCTTTGCCTCAATTTGGCTTCTATAACTGTATTGATGTATTGAGCAAACAGATCGGATGTATTGTGCAAACGGATGTATTGAGTTTTATCTGTGTGGTTTGCAGTGTAATAGTAAACTGTTTTAAGCTGGTAGCCTTGAAATTGGATATATTCAATCTTTGGCGTTGCTCTTTACATAACATTTGAGAGTCGCAAGTTGAATATAAATATTTTGATACCGTGCACAAGTTTTACATGTATCGGACTAGGTGACGATTCCGTAGCGTTGGAAGTAATAATGTTGCTGTTTATAAGCATTTGTTGATGTTTATTTTTCGACATTTAGTAAACGTATTAAATGTTTCCTTTTAATACTCTGGGTAGTATAGTCTTTATAGCAGTAATGCGAGTATGTTGTTGAAGTTAACGGTACATTCTCTACCGTGTCTTGTAAGCTAACGACGCGTGATATCAGTTCGTGCTCAAAATCGTATGCTAGCAGCACACCTACATATTTGCGGACCAACAAAGTTTACGTTTATTAGTCTTTAACTTACTTCGTTTTTTAAAGTGTCAGTTATTTGGACTTCTAGCGCTATAGCAGGTCCAATATGAAGGAGCCATGCCCTCGATAGACTTAGCTTATCCGCAAGCTTTACATTATAAAGGACCCCCATGTGAAAGTTTTTCCCCCTATGGTCTAGACCACACCATCCAGTGGTATACGGTATATACCCACACTATGTAATAGAGAAGATAGTGTATAGAGACACCATTAACGTAGCTATATTCTAATTTCCTATTGTTTTTTGTAGTGTCAAGGCACACCATCGCGAACGCTTATATACTACGTGTTAATAACGAGGCATGGTGTCGCTAACACCATATAAAATTTATAGTATCTAATCTACACCATACTATCACCGACGGTACATACCTATCAATATCTGGAAAATACCATCATCAACACCCTAAGTATCCAAGACACGATATAATTGATGGTGGCAGATACCAGGTGACAAAACTTTCACATGGTGGGTTCTTTATAACGTAAACGCTGCATTAGACCAATATAGGGAAGGCAATATATCGAGAAAACAATAGCATGCATTTCACTTCTACCCCGTAAGGTTACACTAGTCATCAATCCTATTTGATACAAACCATTCATGCTGAAGGGGCTCAGTGGGCTGCCCCCCCTGAGGGTTCGGGCCCGAGGCCCGCAGCTACCCCCTCAGGGTGCCACCGTACCACCTAGGACTCTACTCTGGTGACCTCGAGGCGTCAGCATGTATAGATGCTACATTTTATACTATGTTCCTGAAAACGATTTATTTAAGAATACATGTTCGCGAACAATAAATACTTTCAATATTTTAATATAAAAACACTATATATACTATAATGATACGTTCGCGAACAGTTGGATGTTGTAATGTGTATTTGTTCGCGTACAAAATTTTTACTACATACCGTTGCAACGCCTGTTCAAGAACGAATTAGAACAATACGCATCACATGTAATGTTCGCGAACTACTCGTATTATAATTAACAAAATGAAATGTGTTAGCGTACTGAAAAATGCGGTATGCGAGTTGCCCCGTTGTGCGATGTGAAACGAATTTTTGGCCAAACAACAAACAGGTGCATTGTGTTGCCGAACAGAAATTACGCTATGTTGCAATCAGTCGCTCTGCGTTCGCGAACGGAAATTTTTGGTTTGGAATTGGCTAATGCAATAAATATTTTGTTGTCGAACAGCGTTTTATACATAGTGTCAAAAGAGGATGGTAGGGGGCGCAACTTAAGTTTACTCATGCATTAGAATTGCCAATAAGGATAGTGGCTTTGTTACATCCGTTTACAGAAAATCCACTTTCACAGGCCTTCTCACTAAATTCGACTCACATATTTTCAGCAAATATAAAACCGTGCTAATCGATTGTTTATTATACAGGGCTTTCCAAATAGGAAGTAGTTATGACATAATGAAATACGGTTTTTTACGTAATATGTTCGTCAATAACGGATTCCCAACGAAACTAATTGATTTGATCACACGTTTTTTGTCAAATGGGTTAGTATGTTCGGAGTTTCAAAGTTGAAAAAAATAGTGTTGGTTTTGTTTTAATTACCGTTTCTCGGAAATAATTCCAGCAAAATCAAAAGACGCATTAGCCAACTGTTTATAACATCATATTGGCAACATAATATCCGAATAGTTTGTGTTGCTGGAAAAAAGATCAAGAATTGTTTCTCCTTTAAGGACAAAATACCGGAACTGCTCAAATCCTATGTCGTATACAAATTAAAATGTTCTGCTTGTGAAGCAGACTACATCGGCTGTTCACGCCGACACCTAACGACCAGGATATCTCAGCATACTGGTATCTCAGCCAAAACAAGAAGAAGACTTAACAATGCACAATTACAAAACTCTGCAGTTTACCAACATATGAACAGTTGCAACACTGAGTCCAATTCTGACGCTTTTCCGTCAACGCCCAAACTAATAGTCAAGATCCAACCGCGGCCCGCCTTTTATCTCGAAAACCTGGTAATTCGCGAAAATATAGAATCCCTTAAACCTTTGTTGCTGTTTTCTTGTTAATTAATTGGCACTTTTACTTTACAATTAGGATACTAGCTCCTTATTGGGTCGTGGTACTTTATACTCCACGTACACAAAACTCCAGATGAAAGCAGGGCTGAATGTCTACCAATTTTTTTGCATTCACTACAGAGACTGGAGCAAGCCACGAACGATCCGACTCGGTTCAGCTTGAAATTCGCTCCCAGGGGTTCCGAGAGAGGGTGCCGACTCGTAGTTGCACGGTGAGAAAACCCGCGTCCCACCAAAGTTTAACACGGTTTGCTCACCGACGGCTCCAGTCTCTATTTCGCTCGGTTAGTGAGCCTCGTATTTTAATACAGTTCTGGTCTGCAGTTGTCTACATCGCGTACTGCTCGTAGAAGCGGGGAATGCGGCATGCGATGAAAAAATTTTAGCGCTGTGGGTTCAGTTCTAAAAACGAATCGGAGGCAGCTAGTGTAACTTGAGGACGCAAACGACTACGAAACTCCCAGGGCTCCCGGTCACCGTAGCTGCACGACTTGGGGTGCCTGGGTTCTTTTCCCCTTTTTTCGTGAAAATGAACGCAACCCCAAAATTTACAGAAACCACCGCGGGGTATCGCTCGGGGAATTCCAAAAACCGCGACGATGATCGCGACTGTCTCGAACCTCCTAAAAATTTGCAGAACGCCAGCTTATTCTCTCTGCGTCCTGTGAGAATTTCCCCTTTTCGCGCCCCCCGCCCCGCGGGGTATGCGGGGGCCCCGCCGAGGATAGCACTTCCCTTTTCCCCCGAAAACCTGTTCTATTACCTTAAGGTAAAAATTTTGATCACTCCTCGGATCTGTGAACGGAAAGAAAACGTCCGAGGAGCGGGGAACCAGTCGAGATGCGAGCGACCAAAAATTTTGAACAATTTAGTGCAATGTTGCGAATGTTATTGGGGCCCGACCTTTACGGGCGCGCGGAGCATGCTTCCGACACTCCAACGTCCGCAAAGGGCGGCCCTCTGCATGATCGAAAGGAAACTAAAGCCAGGGGAAGCTCTCCACCGTGGGGGCACGGCGGGAATCCACCCCTGGTATATCTAAAAGAAGAGTTCGGTAACGGAGATATTGATGGTTATTTGGTTGTCATTGACTGTTAGTTTGGGCGATGACGGAAAAGCGTCAGAATTGGACTGGGTGTTGCAACTGTTCATATGTTGGTAAACTGCAGAGTTTTGTAATTGTGCATTGTTAAGTCTTCTTCTTGTTTTGGCTGAGATACCAGTATGCTGAGATATCCTGGTCGTAATATTAGCGTCAAAACACAGCCAATAAGTTGCTCACATTTTAATTTATCAACAGTAGGATTTGAGCAGTTCACTATTTTCCTCAAAGCAAAAACAATGCTTGATCTTTTTCCAGCAACAAAAACTATTCGGTGTTATGTTGCGAATAATATTAAACATTTGGCTAATGCGTCTTTTGATTTTGTTGGAATTATTTCCGAGAAAACGGTAATTTTAAAACAAAAATTCTTTGGTTCAGAACTCACTGGATGTTTGTGTATCTTTCAGAATTGTATTTTGGAGAACTGTCGCCGAAGCCATTGGAGCCTCGTAACCCATTTGTTGAGAACAATACTGTGAGATCGAAATTGTCAATTCGTTTTCATTCAGAAATCCGTTATTATAACAAACATAATACCTAAAAAGAAACCGTATTTCATTATGTATTATGTCATAACTATTTCCTATTTGGAAAGAACCTGTATAATAAACAATCGATTAGGCCCGGATTTTTTGATTGCTGAAAACATTTTGAGTCGAACTCATTGAGAAGGGCCTGTGAAAGTGGATTTTGTGTAAACGGATGTAACAAACCCACTATCCTTATCTGGCAATTCTGATGCATACGTAAACTTCAAGTTGCGCCCCCCTCCGTGCCTCTTTTGACACTATGTACAAAACGCTGTTCTACAACAAAATATTTATTGCATTACCCAATTCCAAATTCAAAAATTTCCGTTCGCGAAGGCTGAGCGACTGCTTGCAAAACAGCGTAATTTCTGTTCGGCAACACAATGCACCTGTTTGTTGTTTGGCCAAAAATTCGTTTCACATCGCACAACGTGGCAACTCGCATACCGCATTTTTCATTACGCTAACACATTTCATTTTGTTAATTATAATACGATTTATTCGCGAACACTACTTTTTTCACGTATTGTTCTAATTCGTTCTTGAACGGGCGTTGCAACCGGTATGTAGTAAAAATTTTGTACGCGAACAAAATACCACATTACAACATCCCAACTGTTCGCAAAGCGCTACTCGTATAGTATATATAGTGTTTTTATATTAAAATATTGAAAGTATTTATTGTTCGCGAACATGTATTCTTAAATAAATCGTTTTCAGGAACATAGTATAAAATGTAGCATCTATACATGCTGACGCCTCGAAGTCCCCACAGAGTAATTCCTGCGTGGTGGCACCTGGGGGCCACTGCGGCCCTCGGGCCGAACCTCAGCAGCCCGCTGAGCCCCTTGCACATGGATGGTTTGTATCAAATAAATTAATAATAGTGTAACCTTACGGGGTAGAAGTGAAATGCATGCTATTGTTTTCTCGATATATTGCCTTCCCTATATTGGTCTAATGCAGCGTTTACGTTATAAAGAACCCACCATGTGAAAGTTTTGTCCACCCTGGGTATCTCTGCCACCATCAATTATATGGTGTCTTGGACACCAGGGTGTTTATGATGGTATTTCAATCGTATAGTAGGCAGTGTACCGTAGGGTGATCATATAGTGTCAACTTGCACCATAAATTTTATATGGTGTTGGCTTGCGCCATGCCGTTATTAACACGTAGTATATAATGCGTTTCGTGCATGGTGCTACTTGACACCCATCAGTAAAAACAATAGGTAGATCCAAGCGCTATCACCTACGTTAATGCTGTCTCATACACCATCTTTTGCATTACATAGTGTAGGTATATACCGTATACCACTGGCTGGTGTGGAGCAGACCATTGGGGGACAAAACTTTCACATGGGGGTCCTTTATAACGTAAACGCCGCATAACGCTAACGTCTATCGAGGGTGACATGGCCCTTCATATTGTACTTGCTTAAGTAGAGTCCAGACAACTACACTTTAAAAAACGAGTAGTTTAACGACAAGCGTAAACTTTGTTGGTCCGCAAATATGTAGGTGTGCTGCTAGCATACGATTTTGAGCACGAACTGATATCACGCGTCGTTAGCTTACAAGACACGGTAGAGAATGTACCGTTAACTTCAACAACACACCGCATTAGGAGACTATACGACCAATAGCACGAACAAGGAAACATTTTACACGTTTACTAAATGTCGAAAAATAAACATTACAAATGCTTATAAACAGCACATTACTTTGGAGCGCTACGGAATGTTCCACCCCTTGTACAATAATCCTAAAAGTTCGCACGGTATACAAAATATGTTTATATTCAACTTGCGACTCTCAAATGTTATGTAAAGAGCAACGCCAAAAATTGAATATGTATCCAATTTCAAGGCTACAGCTTAAAAGTTATTACTACTACACTGCAAACCGCACAGATGAAATCATGCCGTTTGCACCGAATACATCCCGGGGATCGTTTGTGACAAGTACATCAGTTAAGATCAAAGCCAAATTGGGGGCAAACCTAAATCCAACACATATTCGCACAATAAACGACTATCTGAACCCCCAATTAACAAAAATCTAAAAATACAAAAATCTCTACGCATAATAATATATACCCCAAAAACATGATACCGACATCAAATATCGGAAAAATCCCCATTTGTAGAATATTGGATATGGAAGTCTGGATTCCGGCCAAGGCGCCGGGACGTCTGTCAAACACTGAACAATCAAACGACAAAGTTAGTTGTGTAATACGTATGTGACTACTTAATTGTTCCCGTGTCTGGGATAACAAGCTACCCACCATAATTCCTCACGGTTGTTTTGATTTTCAATTTTTTTATTCACTGGTAATTATATCTGGTCTTCTCTTTTGTTTTTCGTTCTTTTTCCCCATACAAATGTGAAAAATCATGCTCGTTTGTTTATGTCAGTTCGGCCGAGTGTAAACTGACACTTGGAAAGACAAATGTGCAGTCCGTTCAAAAAACAACTATATTTTGACAAGTGGCTCACTCAAACTAACTCTTAATATTAATAATACATTCCTATTTTTCAAACAAATTTCTTTCGACAAGGTTCGAACGAACTGTAGCGATTTTTGGAGAGTACAATACGTACAGTACCCCGCGCAAAATAGATTTTTTTCGCTCGCTCGCACAATCTATTCGAGATAAATTTGCTCTAAAAATCTAATTTACTCTTTCGTTTAATAGTTTCGAAAATTCCCAAGCGAACCAATATATATATTTACTCGCTCCGATGGGAACAGTATAATTTACTCGTTTATTCTAGCACCAATTTTTTTTTCGTTTTATTTTTTTTTCGTCTGCCCATTCTGCCAATTTATTAGATAAATATTTTTTGTACACTATATTTCCCAAGCTAAATAGCCTAAAAAATACTCAAACAAACAAAATTCTCAAAATTTTAATTATAAATATATATTTTAGAAACAATGTAACATCCCACATCCACTAAAATCTAACACAGTTTAGCAAAATCCACTAAGTGGTAAAATTCAATCTATCAAAACCCCTAATGTACACTATCATCCACTATAGACTGAAATTCATAATTAAATAGCTATTTTTGTAACAGTATAATAATTTATATTTATAAACAACACTATCAAACATCCAGACAAAATTCAATATTTATTTTTCCAAAATTCATTTAATGGAAACAAAACTAAAATATATATTTATTCTGCCAAAAAACCCGACTACCTAGATTCACCAATATTTTTTCGCTCACTATATTTTTCGTCTCACTCAATCTGTCATCCCCCTATCATCCAACACTATAGTTTACACTAAAAATTCATTTCATTTTTAAATAATTTACTTTCTTGCGCAACACTATATTTTTCGTTTTCCAACATATTTATATTTTTTCTAATTTATTCTAATTTACACTATAGTACACTATATTTTTCTTCTGCCTATCAAACTGTAGTGTAACAACGCGTTCATTTACTCTAATGTTCTGCCAAATAATTTATATTTACTCTAAAATATCTAATAATTTATATTTAATACTTTAAGAAACAAATTCATAATTTCCAACACAATCTAATGCCAACTATATTTATATTTGGTAAATTATAGATTCAATCATTTC
>JASANE010018892.1:0-13272 GCA_030248225.1 Trileptium ribeirensis
TTGAGGTATGGCACCCTCATGGTTCCTCGTCCCAAAATTTGAAAATTTGTTCTGTCATCTTGGGCGGCTGATAAGTTGCACTTGGGGGTTTGGGGGCATGGGAAACTCATTGTCGGTGTTAGTTCTGTTCTAACTTGTGCTGGTATTGTGTGATGTCCATATATAGATATCGACGAATGCTATCGACAGCTGATCGCAAAAGGCGTAGGCGTTGGTGCACCTATGCTTCACTACGTTCTGCAATCTCGATAGAGTTACTAGTGGTTAAGCAGCGGTATGCCTTGTTTTCTCGAGAAAATTAACGTTGAGTTATAAAACAACTTCACAAATAGGTACTACTCTAATAATTTACGTTATTCTTCTTATTATTCCAAATAAATTTGAGCCGAGTGGAGCGAAATAATAAAACCATAACGGGTCCCATTAGAGTCCCAAAGTGTACACCGTAGCCGAGAAATACCCCGTAGAGTTAGCTGGGAATGAAAGTACCTGAGTACACTCAGGGCGAGTTCGGGACGCGGGGAATCAGACCAACTAATTAATTGTGGAATCACTAGATAGTAGCTGCCAACTACTATCTAGTTATAGCGGTCCTAGCTAGCCGTACGGAAGCGGGAACGTTAATATAAAGGCAAGTAATAGTGTAATTCTAACATGCTAGGATAAGGTAATTAAATTAACGTACGGGTCTAGCCGTCCGGAAGGTTCGTACAAACCCATAGGCCATAAGGGAAAAGTATTAGTGTATCAATATCCTGCAGTGAATCGTTCGGCGAGGAGCTGTACGGCTTTAAGGAAAGTATTAGTGTAAATTTAACACATTAGGCTGAGGTTATTAAATAAATGTACGGGTGTAGGCGTTCGGAATGCTTCGTACAAGGCTCCCACGCTAACCTAAACCATAATATAGACATACAAGAATAATACTACGCTCAAACTTGAGTTAGAAATAAAATAGGTAAAACAAGGCTTATAAAACAAAGAAACTGAGACTAAAAGCGAATGGTGCAATTTTTAAAGCGAGTGGCTGACCATATTGGAACTAAACCAGGCGCATAAATGGTAAACAGTGACGTGCATATTGTGAGACCTAGCCAGGTGTCTAAGTTCAGTATTCGATATATTCTAGTAATTTTGAATAAAACTTCGAACATTGTCTTTGCTGGTTTGGTGTTGGAATAATTATCAGAGCAAATCGAAATAGACACGCCGCAGCGCCATACGAACAAATGTACGCATAGATAGGATAGACACGAGCCAAAGTCAAGACCAATATTATTATTCCGCCGGCATACTACTGGCCACGCGTACGAACATCACATCGTCGAGTGACGAATTTTTTCCCATTTTTAATTCCGATAGCTGTCATAATAAAAATACCGTCCAACCCCTACCCCCATCGAAACCAAACAAAATAACATTCTGACCACGATGTTCGTTGTGTAAAAGCGGAGAACAATTGTAATAAAATAAATTTGGTCAGTCTTCGAAAATCAAAATTTGACCTTAACCTTAAATAAGGCACAAGCTGAAATAGAATTTATTTATATTGTAGTAGCAATTACTAAACAACATAATCAGGACGATTTACGTAAGCCCGTTTTAAAACTTAAAAGCAAAAAAATTCTATTCCAAAGAACACCGCCAAATGTATTGACGCCTAAAGATCCGACGACAAAACCAAAGAACGTCGAGCGATTACCAAATGAAAATGCACAAGAAATCACGACAATTCTGAGTACAACGACCGAACTGGAAGGTACACTCCAAGAAATTGATTCAAGCTTACCCGAATCAAAACAAGTAATCGCTGTAAATTAAACTCAAACCGGCGTAAACCAAGCCCGATTCGGGGCAAATCAACTACAACTCGGTGCAAATGGAAGCCAAATTGATGCAAATCAATTGCGATCCAACCTAAACCGTGATCAACTTGACGTAAACTACGATCAATTCGGTGCATATAAAGAACGTATACATACAAACCAAATCCGACTCAATCCAAACCAAGATCATATTAATACAAATTGACGCAAATATAGAACGAATCCCGACGGAGAGATCAAGCTGACGCAAACTACGACCAAATCGGTGCAAATCAAATCCGAAAAAATGCAAACCAAATCCAACTCAACGCAAATCAGCTTGATACGAACTACAATCAATTCGATTCAAACAAAGAACGAATTGGCATAAATCAAACACAACTAAATGTAAACCCCGAGCAGTACAACGCAAACAGAGACCAATATCGTGCAAATTACGATCCATTCGACGCAAGCCAAATCCGAACCAACACAAACCAAACCCGATATAACATAAATTACGATCCATTCGGTGCAACTAAACAAAGAATCGATGTAAATCAAACGCGATACAATACAACGGTCAATTCGACGTAAATTACGAACAATTCGGTGTAAACCAAAACGAATTCGACACAAATCAAACGCGATATAACCCAAATCGAGATCAATACGGCGCAAGATTTGACCAAACCGATGCAAATCAAAATGAATTCGATGCAAACCGCGACCAATTCACTTCAAATTTCGATCAATTCGGTGCATGTAAAGAACTACTCAAATACGATATAATCCGAATCGCGGGCAATTCCATACAAAACTCGACCAATTCGGTGCAAGCCAGATGCAATATAACGCAAACTTAGACCAACCAATTGCAAACAAAATCCGACCCGTACAAACCAAAATCAATTCGGTGCAACCCAAACAAGACCTAATGCAAATCGAGAAAAAAAAAAAAAAAATAATGACAAACGCTTTGAAAATCAAAAGAAGTTGGAGAAAAAACGAGTTATTAAAAAAAAAAGGGGGAATGAAATGATGTTAATTACGAATTATTTGGAAAAAAAAAAGGAGGGGAAAGATTAAGGGTTAATTGCGACAAACCACAAACTAAGGAAAAGACGAAGGAAGCAACAGATTAATTGCCGAAACCCCAGCAAAGCGCGGTGTACCCCCAGCAATTCAATACAAACGGAGATCAAAATGATACAAACCAAGAGTGAATCGATACAAATCAAAGCCAATTCGGCGCACACAAAGAACGGGTCAATATAAATCAAATTCGATTTAATACAAACGGTGAACAGTTCAATACAAACTATGATCAAATTGATTCAAACTTCGATCAAATTGGCGTACAAAAAGAACAAACTGATCGAGTGTTATTCAACCTAAATCCAAGACAACACAAATTATAACCAAGCCCGGTGCACATAAAAAGCGAACCGATACAAATCAAATTCGACTTAATACAAACGGCGATCGATTTTATGCAAATGGTGAACAATTGGGTGCAAATCCACACCAACTCGATATAAATAAAAAACGAATTGACGCAAACTCAATACAATACGATACAAACCGAGTGCAACCCAATAAAAATGCCAGAGATTCGTTTTGATGTGGATGTAGTGTTACGTACGTGGAAGAACATTGACTGTCGGAAGGCAATAGGGCCTGACAATATTCCAAACGCCGCCTTGAGCAAAATGGCTGACGTAATAGCTAAGCCACAGTGTAACATTATTTAAGCTTCGCGCGATAGCGGTTCATTACCAGATCAGTGGCGAACAGCAAATGTCCCATTACATAAAAAAGGATCAACTTCTGAGGTATCAAACTACCGGCCGGTTAGTCTAACCAGTGGGTGCTGTAGTTATGGCGACAATTTTGACCGAACAGCTAGTAAATTTTTGACATCCAATGCATTGATAAATGAGTCGCAGTATGGCTTTACAAGTGGCAAAAGCTGTTGCACCCAGCTTCTGGTGTTTGTCGACTATTTAACGAGAGTAATTAATGACGACAAAGCAGCTGATTATATATATTTAGACTTTAGGAAAGCATTTGACTCCGTACATCATGCTCGTCTCACCAGTTCATTCGGCCTACACGATAAAACTATTAATTGGATTAAAGGATTTGTGACAAATCGGACGCAAAAGGTAGTCTATAGAGGTGGCACGTCGAGAGCTCATCAAGTAAAGAGCGGCGTGCCGTAGGGTTTGGTTGCTGGCCAGGTTCTTTTCTTTTATACGTTAATGACATTGATGAAGGACTAAGTGACGATACACAACTATTAAAGTTCGCGGACGACATCAAAGTGTTTAGCAAAACTTGATAATACTAGTAATAGCATAGCTCGTATTTCCTTGGATCTTGAAGTTTTATACCAATGGTCGATTGATAATGGTTTATTTTTCAACGCCGACAAGTCACATGTGATTCACTTTGGACACGGCAACAACGCTGACAAATACAACTTGGACCAAGTAAATTTGACGACAAAAACTGTAATAAAAGATCTCGGCGTTTTGATTTCACTGGACTTGAAGTGGGGAGATCAATGCAAACATGCAGCCTCAGCTGGTAACAAAAAATATGGTATCATCAAGCGCAATTTTAAAAACCTAACGAAAACATCGTTATTGCTCCTACTTCGCTTATTTGGAATATGCTACGCCGGTGTGGTCTCCATATCACCGAAAGGACATTGATATGCTGGAAGCCGTTCAACACCGAATGACCAAGTTACTACCAAGCATCCGTCACCTGTTACGAAGACCATCTTCGATATCTTCAACTCCAAACGCTTGAAACTAGACGTCGTCGGGCTGATCTACTACTGATGTATCAAATAATGACTGGAAAAACGCGACTACCATACGGCATGTTATTCCAAATCGGATTTGGTGGCACTCGCGGGCATAGATACAAGGTCAAGCCACCAGACATACCAAAAACTTCTAAATGAAAATATGTTTTTACTCATAGAGTTATTCATGATTGGAACAACCTCCCAGTGCATGTGGTGGAAGCACCATCAACTGCGTCCTTCAAGCATTTGCTCCACCTTTCCAATTGTCTACCCGATATATGAATGTGTTCTGCCGCGGTGTTGTTGATTTTTCAGGCCCCACAAAACGGGCCTCAACGTCCCAAGTTGTGATTTCGACTACCACTCATTCGATTATTTGACGAACGGGGCGGTCAGGTGAACTAAATAAAAAAACAGGTACAGTCAAATGGCGAATGCATGGAACCAAGCACAAGCATCGCATACAATAAATTCCGGTGCAACCCAAATGCGCAATCAAGTACAGATTTCGTTAGTGATAACGAATTACGGTGCGTTTCGAACAACGAGCACATGGAGTCAATACCGAAGAATAGCAACCGGTGCAACACAAAGCGGGGCACCTGAATGTTATGGTACAACACCAGTAGCCCCTCAATACAACCAAACCCCATTCGTTGCAGACAATTCGGTGATCAATCCCGGAGCACCATTAGCAACAGCAACACCATACGTATACCAATACCAGCAACCACAGCAAGCTATAGCGACAGCGATCCAAACCAACAACCAAGCGCTACAAAATAGCGAAATAATGATGAATCAACCATTAATCGAAGCGCTAATCAGGGTGACGACTAAACAATTGCCACAAATATTGAATACAACGCAACAAGCGATTGGTCAAGCGATTATGGTTACGATGGAGAACGAAGTGCGAAACCTACAACTGTAGAAGGGCGAAACGAGTTTCGAGAAATTTCGCAAAGAACTTGAAAAACCGTTGGCCCAAGACGATATCGACGATGAACAAGAAAAACTCCGAGTGTCTAAAGCAAAAATGCGAGGAAAAGCAGAATACTTAGAAGTAGTGACACTCGAAAATGCTAAAGAATTATGCAGCTATAGCGAATTGATCAAGAAGTTTAAAGCATGATTCGATGTACCAAAAACATTGACGAACCACACGAATAAATTCCAAAGCCTACGGCAAACAAGAACAGTTAAAGATTTCGTGGATGCGATACGAGTTTACGCAGCACGAAACCTGACCACGAAAGGAGTACCCGAGTCAATTATCTAAGAGGTTCTCAAATCGCCACTGATAACGGGATTAAAGAATGAAATCAGAAACCGTTTATGTGCGACAAAAGAAGAAACTTTTATGACGCTATCAGAGAAAGCCGAAGCAGAGAACCAGAACTGCAAGGTACTCGCGGCAATCCGTGCTCGGCTTATAGTCTTATGAATGATTGCTTACTGACATCAAAGGCTGAGAAAGATCTTGGAGTTATAATGACTGACCGTCTAAGTTTCTCTCATCATTGCGCAGCGGTTATTGCCCGAGCTCATAAAGTCTTGTTTCTCCTCCGCCGCACAATCCAATTTTGGACTAAGGATGTCTGGTTGCATCTATTTAGGGCACTGATTCGTCCTCACGTGGAGTACGCGGTTACTGTATGGTGCCCGTACTTAGGACGAGACATATCCCTGATTGAAACTGTCCAGCGACGTGCTACAAAGCTCATCCCTACTATCCGTCATCAGCCGTACGTTGATCGGTTACGGTACCTTGGCATCCATTACTTAATCTTCATTTATAAACTTCTGCATGGTGGAATTGATATTGATCCTGGCGTGTTTTTCAAACCTGATGCGACATATTCACGAGGTCGTGCGTGGAAAATAGACATTATTGATACTCCTAGACTGAATATGAGGCGCTATTTCTTTCCTCATCGCTCTATTAGGGAATGGAATGTCCTTCCGGAAGCGGTTGTTAGTGCATCGTCCTTATCAAATTTCAAGCGCGAACTCAATGTGCGTAACTGTTTACCTGTGTTCTGACAAGTTTACATTGTTTCCTTCTATGTTCCTGCCTCGCTGGAGCGAGGCATCATTCCTCTGATGGAGTCGAAACAATACAAAGTGAAATCAACACACTATCATTCCAGTACCTTGGAGGAAGAAAGGTACTATAAATAAAACAACCGATTCAACCGGTTGACAAGTCGAACCAAAATGAAATGAAATGGAAAAATGGCTAGAATCAACCAACAACGACGAAACCAAACGACGCCGGTAATCACGTGTACTTTAGCTCGCAACGTACAGTTTAATAAACTAGGTAATAAAATAATAGGTTAAAACAATTTGTGTTGAGTTTATGATATTTCAAAGAATTCTTGCACCGCTACAACACTACTATCTTTTTCAGATTGCAGCGTAGTAAAAGGAACGGTCAATTTATATTGATAAGATCGAAGATCGACATACGTGTCACAGCTAAATTTTTTTGAAGCAGAACATCCAACAACAAGCTTATATCCCAAACATTAATCAGCTAAATCACGTCTGTATTCTAGGCTTTCAGATTAAGCCTGTCAGGTCTATCGCGATAGGATAAACATGGTAGATCAGAATGCGCTTAGTGAACTTGCTGGTCAGGTCTATCGCGATAGGATAAACATGGTAGATCAGAATGCGCTTAGTGAACTTTCTCTGTACCGCTTCCACAGTGTCGATGTCTTTTAACAAGCTAGGAGACCAAATCTGTGAACAGTAGTCCAAGGTTGGACGTACGTCTTTTTCAGTTCGCAGCGTAGAAAAAGGAACGGCCAATTTATATTGATTAGATCGAGGACCGACATACGTGTCACAGCTAAAAAAAATTTTGAAGCAGGACATCAAACAACAAGTTTATATCATAAAAATTAATCGGCTGAATCACGTCTGTATTCTAGGCTTTCTAGATTAAGCCTGTCGGGTCTATCGCGATAGGATAAACATGGTAGATCAGAATGCGTTTAGTGAACTTTCTCTGTACCGCTTCCACAGTGTCGATGTCTTTTAACAAGCTGGGAGACCAAATTTGTGAGCCGTAGTCCAAGGTTGGGCGTACAAAACATTTGTACATGCTTGGTAGAAAATCGCGATCTCGTCACTTGAAGGTACGTAAAATGTTAGGAACCATGGAATGACCCTTTTGGTAATGGACGAGCAATGGTCAGAAAATTTCTGACTGATAGATTTATACCTAGATCAGTAACAGCATGAACGGACTGTAAATGTACATTGCCAAAATTGTAAACCGGCAAAGTCCTAAACTTCGACCCAAAAATAAATATACTACATATAGCTAAGGCGATAGATAGCTGCCGCGTCTAAGCCTAAACATGAACCATTAATTCAAGCTGTAGTAAATCCGATTTAGCTTGATAGCAGTTGTCTGCCGAGAAAATTTTAGCGTCAGCTGCATACAATGACACGTTGCAATAAACAACAGAGTTGGAAATAGCGTTTATGTATAGCAAAGGCACGAGAACGGAGTCCTGATGAAGGGCTCCGTTACCAACTTTACCCATGTAAGGCGATGAGCGATTAATAATAACCATTTGGGTTCGATTTGTTAAATATTTTTATCCAATTCAGTAATCTGCCACAGGCACCATACCTACTTATTTTATAATGCAATTTCTACTGATGAACAGAATCAAAAGCTTAAGGAAAATCGATATAACAGCAATAAACATTTGTATGAACTGATCTGGTTTTGAACCACTGGGTTATGGTCGAAATGATGTTTGTGATCGAACGCTTTGGGGAGAAAAATATGCTGCTGATTTCTTATCAATTTATTATGAATCATATAACTAAGTAACTTGCCCTTAATAATACGTTCGAAAACTTTACATGCTACCGATGTAAGACTAATAGGGCGATAATTAAGCGGATCTGTGTTGTCTCCTTTCTATTTATACAAGGGAATAACACTGGGTTGCAGTCACTGCGACGGGTGAATATTATATAAACTTATATAGGGCGAGGTCAACGTAGTACCGATCTTCGAAAAACAAACAAACACGGGTCCTGGAAACGGGCCTCCGATTGGCTACCCAGTGGGCCTTAGAGGTATGGCCCTCGGATTCGAACTCGGCTCCTCGATCCGGCCATTTTGATATTCAATATCATGGGGTATGACGAAGACGGAGAAACCGAGACCTTGGGTGAGACTATCAAGGTTTATGGTAGAAAAAGAGGTATATAGTTTTAGGGGCCTCAAACGGATGGAATTATGTCTAAAGGGCAAGCGAGGTATACATTTTTGGATCCGGTTCATTGCAGGTGACAGAATGTTTGACACGCCCATCGGGAAAATTTCCGTAATTTTCTGAGGTAGATCGGGTCATTGCCGTGCTCAAATTCAACCTGAGAATATGGGGATTATTACTATATTGTTTATATTGATTACTATCATTTAACAAAATTATTGTTTCTAACTCATCAGAATGCTTAAAATTTGAGGTATGACTACGTTATTCCTTAACAAGTCCGTGAATTTTGAATGGATTTGGACAAAGCCGGTCTTATTATAAAGACCGACCAGCTATGCCCCGTGCTTCTAGCCCCTGCCTAGAAATTCCTAGCCGTTTAGGAGTTATGAGCCGGAGCGATGACCATTAATTCCAAGCACTCGGAACTAACATTTTGAAAAGGTATTTATTTACTAGAATTTTTGCTTTCTCTACTTAAAATGAACACTGGAGAACTTGATAATTCAACTTTTACACGTAAAATTTTCAGATGTTTGGTAAATTTGTTGTTCTATGCACGGCCATAACTCAAGACGCATTTTCAAGCAAGAAGCGGACGGGACGGGTTCTTCAGATCACTAGGGCACACCAACTTTCCTCGAAGATGACTTGAGCTTATTACCTCTCATATTACGTACCGTCATATTTTTAACCAATATAATAGAGCGAAACATAACAAACACAATTAGCTGGTCGGGGCTGGTAAGATACCACGAGAAATGTACTAAACCCTGCCGACCGGAAACACATCAATTACGTATAAGGGAATTACTGGTATACACTGTTATAAATAGATAATACAAATTGCTCATGAACAGGATACAAATCAATAATCATGAAATTATTCATAGACGATATAATAAAGGCATTGAATATTTCATACATTTCATACAATTACAATTTACAGAATGAGTTCGACACTATTTTGACACACCATATTACCATAGTATATATATATACAAATCACGTATATATTCGGTCATGCTTCATACAGTTTCCTACAACTATAACAATAGATACAGTTTATAATCCGATACATTTTTCCAAAATCCAAACGGTTATGCTGGGGTCTCCAAATGGAATGGGGACCCCTGCAATTTTTCGGTATCCCCTGGTTCAGAGCAGGTGCCCCCGAAAATTTTAGGCTCCTCCCGATTCAGCGCCTCTTGGGAAATTTTTTTGTTTCCAATTGGTCCAAAGTACTATAAAATTTGTACTAAAATTACTTTCTGAAGCCAAAAATTTCACAAATTTTGTCAAAATTTGCTTCAAAATAGCTGTTTTCTCCACCAAAAGCGTTTTGACAGTGTTACTACTGTTTTTCTCTTAGCAAAATCGGCGCCACCAGTTCGGCACCATTGGGCCCCCTGGTTGATGCCCCTTTCAAAATTTTCAGCGAATAGAGAGCCCGCTTACGATAACATTCACGGTTACACAAGTTACATGTGCATTGGTCATACTGTCCGGAAGGTTCTGTAGTCATGCGTTACAAGCATTAACCAAAAATGAAGATATACTTAGGTTCAAAGAAGAACTCCGTGACAATGGTTCACTATAATACGCTAGTTATTCATCTCAAAATGTAGCAAGTTCCACGAGCTACACGAATAATTCCCTTAACATATGGCGGTAACGACTAACCTAAACCAAAAAGTTATACAATCATAAACGCATGGGCACACAATGGTAAACGGTTAAATACACGACGTTTACGCACATGCAGACATCTAAAAGTACACGTGTGCGATGTACGACAAGATATATGTAATTACCTGGTTACTCAACAGTACATATTGTGCATAACGAATGATTATGAACTCATCCAGGTTAAAAGTACTCGACCAATTCATACTCGTTCAGCTATACACACTCGCACACCTATGGGGAGGGGATCTTGTATTTGGTTAAAATATAAACTTAACTTTAGAATGCAATAATGCTGCTCATTATGCCGTGGTAAGAATTAATGTATAGCTTAACTATTCAGAAAAAAATCTATTACAATATAAAGGTAACAATATTTTAAGCGCTATGTACGTTAGCAACTTATTTTACCGATTGAAAATTCATGTACAACACACAAAGGTTTACAGTGTTAGATTTGTTCAAATTGTATGACACTTAAGGGTTCACCTGGCATTTTATTTTCGTACTTTTAGTATTAGCTGAAGGCTGTAAACCGATATTTTTAGAGTTTGTAATTTTAGTGTACAAATCTGACTTGCTAATGTTTTGTAACACAAAGAATAGCTGTTTTCGACATTTTAGTGAGCGATATAATAACAAGAAATACTAGAAACATTTTTTGATCGAAATCATCGCTGGTTCCAGGATTTTTTAAATATATATATACGTATAGGAGTCAATAGTATGACTTATATTGTATGCTAAGTTATTGTACTATTTATAGGTTATATTTGTTTCGATCTGTCGAAGTCTTTATGGTCACTCAACTGTATCAGTAAACTGTTTGCACCCCGCTGACAATAGACAAAGCACAATAACAAGTTATCCTTGACTACGTTTCAATGGTTGACCCCTATTTTATCGCAGTTTATAAGTAGTTTACTAAATTTACAGTGGTTCGTTATTCTTGTTTGCAACAGCTTAGTGACTGAGTTAGCAAAAGGCATTTTTACGATTGCAATCAAACAAGCCCATTTGCTGTCGTAAACATCTTATTTTTCACCTTTTTCTGCCAGTTTTATTTATTGAAGCCGAATCGCCAAAATCATTTTTGTAACAGACTTCAAGTGTCAAATTTTTGTTACGTCGTTTTCGAAAAGTGTCCTATCCCAGTTTTCGGTAGACAATTTTTTATATAATATATAATGTTTACAGTTCATTTTAGCAACGATAAAATCATTTTAGTAGATATGTATCATAATAGTGCATTATAATTTTGTCCTGCTAAATTTCAGTCCAGCTATGAATTTGCCTGGATTGAATAAATTATTCCTTCTTTAGAATTACACTGCATATAGTTCTATAACGGATATGTCTGTTGTTTTGAAACTTCGTTTCGTTTGATACATGTCTCATTAGCCGACTATGACGTAAGTTTTCTTTGCATACAGTAGTCTAGTATATATCTTGCAATAGCAAGCGAGCGTGGTTTCATCTATAGGTTTCATGTGTAGTCTGTACGTAACAGGCTTTGTGTTTGATGTAAATACAACTGTGAGACCTCTAGAGCCACTGTAGTCATATGCTGATCTGATAGAAGTTAAGGCGTACCGCATATGCATGTCGGAGACTATATGCCGGTTTCTCAGTTGCATATCAATTATAAATACAATGCAGCACACAGTGTGTAAATGAAACATATAAATGATTTAACTAGCTTTTACTTATTTTAGACTACGGCGCGGCTGCAGTGTAATTTTTTTCAATACTACGCAAAATTTCATTAGTTCTAAGCCAAATTATATAGCACGTGTACCAGTGCCTAAACTCAAAAATAGGTTGTATTATTGATGGTTCACCAGTTTCTCTGGCCGGCTCAAGACAAAATTCTTTCATAAGTGAAACACATTTTGTTATATTCTAGCTGCAAATCTAACTTACCGTTTCCTATGCAGCGCTATACTTATCATATACATAAATATTTTACAAATGTCTGCTTATTGTCACTGCACTAGCATTATAGTTGAAACACAAGTTGCATATTCGCCTATTTCATCAACACTTCGCAGGCAATAGATCAGCAGATACTTCATTGATGTTAGTGTAGTTGTAGAAACCATCGCTATTGCATTGTAATTCTAATATAACATTCCAAAAACAGTGGTGTTATGACAGTTTAAGATACGCACATTGCTTATATAAAACAGCAAAAAACACAGTACGGATAAATGTTATATGTGAAAGTTATAAAACATAAACGTTATATAAAATTAGAGTTGCAACTTTTCAAAATTAATACTCGGAACCGTACCAGGACCTTGCGAAATAAAATAAACGGTAATGGATACGACATTTTTGAAAACCAATACCCGGAGCCGAATTCGGAATACGCAGTTAAATGATAAATATACATGAATATATATTATAGTTTTATACATATACATTTTATATATAATAGGCTGGTAATATATAATTAACTCGAAATGGCCCCTAGTTTATTTCACAGATTGCCTTGTCAATATTGGCGCTTTGCTGCAGTGTCAACTGAAACATTTGAATCCAGCACTTATCCAAAATATGTCCTCTGTTGTATTGTTTAGATGTAAATATTTGACGTTTAACGCACCTTGTGCTACCTTCTAATAGTTCAATATCTCACACTAATTCTACTTTTCTGATACGGTATATAGGATTGTAGTATAATACGTAACTGAACGAAGTAATAACA